>OY755247.1:23368739-23519904 GCA_963576725.1 Azorinus chamasolen
AGTTTGGCATTGTGCTTCCCTCTTTGATTATGCGTTAATTTATCTATGATGACGTCATCTTATATAGGCAGGAAGCTGGATATTTGTATTTTGCCATTTCTGTCGTATCCAATATGACTTTCCCACAATCGCTGTGACTTCTGACTGGTCGTCGAGTACACGTTTTCGATGTTCTTTTTGTTCGCATTACAGTTATACATCTTTATATTTTGCATTTATTTCCTTCTATGTTGTTTAAAATGTTGGTGTAGAAATGTTTGGTGCGTACTCCGTCACTTACTTTTATGACGTCATTTGTTTTACAGTTTATTTGAATATTATTTAATTTGGACTTTACAATGTTATCTGGAGGTTTGTTTTGCTTTAAACTTTGACTTGGGTGAAGATTGGATACGCGTGATGCTGGTTACAAACATCGTTTAAGCTCCAAGTATACTTTTGGCTGCTGACCGATCCAATGAGGTATTCCTCCTTTCACCCTATTGTCTACATTGTTTTTATAGTTTACAATTTTAATGTGTGCATGTGTTCGTCACGGTTTGACTTGTGATTGTGCTGTTTCATGTTTAATAAGGATTTCTGCTGAGTTATTTTGTTTGGGGCTCCCTGTATGACTGTGAGTCAATTTTATCCACCTTTTATGTAGAGAGTGAGTATAAAATTTGAAATTCTATCATGGGTTACAAGTATTCGTTTAAAGATTATCCCTTTAATCCATGTAAACTATATAGTAGAACCAGGCATAATTGTTTCAGTTCAATAAAAATACAAGAATCGTATAGTGTCGGCCAATTCTGTTTGCAAAGACGTCGAAAGGTTTTTTATGAAGTTAAGGATTGCTAACCAATCACTTGGCCGTTTTCAGTTTAAGCATTGTAAAGTTGAGTAAACCGGCGTCTCAGGTAACACTTCCCTTGTTCAACTTTCATATAAGAAATAATGAAATCATGAATATCAATTAGATTATATTTTAATGGCATATGAATACAGGAATTTTGGACATAGGCAGTAACTATAGCATCAGATCTATATTATATTAAAAGGCAACAGAGCAGACCCTGACCAGACGGTTCCTGTAGGGGCCGTCTGATTTAAGTATATTCTGTTTACAAATGGTTGAAAAGGAGTTTATATGAAGGAAAGGGTAACATATCCAAGTTGTTTGACACTCAATCAATAGTTTCTCTCAAGAGCTTGATTGAACCAGAAGTAATCGAAATTGCACCAGATCCAAATTTGAGCAGATCTTTTTTCACAGCGGATAAATGCAAACATAATACAGTTGTATTTGTTTATGGATCTGAGTCTACAGTTTATGCCATGATTACAAATTCCTTTGTTCACTGGCCATTTACAAGAAATCAGGTAATTCTTGTATACATAATTATCAGGTAAAGGGTTAAAGCAATAGGTACATATAGGGATATGATCCTATAGTTGCTGTCTTTTGGGATATGGTTGTACATTTGCTGTGTTCTTGCTGTGGTGCTGTTCCGGCAGCTGGGGTTTTATTTTGCATGTGGTGTTTCCTGCATGACTCATATTTGTACTTTTGTAAAATCATTGGGATTTGATTTTGTTGTCTGTTCTATTATTTCGTGCCTATTACAGATTATAATCGACTTCATTTAAGTTATGCCGATTGATAGATGACAGGAAGTACACCAAAGAGCACCCAAAGATTACCCGCGCCCAATTTTTTTCTCGCCAAACCAAAAGTAGATAAAAACAACAATCAATCGTAAATAATAAGGCAATACTAACGATATAATCAAATATGACTGACGTGCTAATCACACAGTGTAATGTAAATTTGCCGTGCGCGATTCTAGAATCGCGCACGGCAATCCTGGAATGACCTGACATTATGGAAATTCTAAAAAAGCACATGACACGTCCGGAATTGTCTGGAAAATATCCTTACAATAAAATGGTTTTAACTATAAATTCTGACATAGGTGATCCTTCGAAAGCAAAAGTAGAATACGGCTTAAGCGAGTATTCAATTTTCAATACTAATAACATCAAAACTAATGATCCCGAAGAACCAGAACATATAACAACACTGAGAATGAAGTACGGGGCGACTTTTTACGGCCGCCACGCAAGCACTTAATACTTGCTGTTGTGAAGAACATATATTCTGAAAATGGGTGATCCTTCGAAAGCAAAAGTAGAAATGCAAAAGAGATAATTGCAGACTCTGTTTTAATGAGGCTGTCCATGAGTAGTAATTAAAAGTGCAACACTACTCACGTTCTAGCACCGGTTCAAGAAGCATTTAATTTTCAAAACTAATAACCCCTACGAAAGACCAGAAAATATAAGAAGCTTTATTATACTCTAGGTTACACACAAAGACGCTTTATTGTACTCTAGGTTACACGCAAAGAAGCTTTATTATACTCTAGGTTACACACAAACTAAAACAATTTGAACAACAGCAGGAGGCGTATTACGCATTATACATTATATAATAACCATTATCGATGCATTTTAAATTTCTGAAGACAACCAGATCTGGACTGCAGTATTGTGAGCTCATTTGTACCCAGGGACCTGTCATTAATTAGTTATAATGTCATACGAAAGTAGTTCAGTGATGTAATGTGCTGCTTTTTAGTACAATATCTTTACCAATGGCGATACTGTAAGGATACAAAAACATTCTGCATGCAAACTGCTTGTGTTTGGAGCTTTTCTAACTGCACGCCATCCCCCGCAGTGAAGAAGTGTGCTTTCAGAAGTCAACTTCTAAAGACGGGGACGAAGCTATCGATACGCACATACGCACGCGCGTTACATCACTCTGATAGGTGAAAGCATTAATAAGGTAAAACATCTGTTATACTTCTCCTTATCAATCCCTTCACAGACCAAAGTTGTATGGTACACGATCGAACTGTTATTTTAATCATTCACTACCTTATTGGGAGTAACATGATTATTTGTAAATAGTCTGGATCGCTATCAGAAGACGCGTACCGCCACTCATGAAAATATACCGTCTGATGTTCACTCGATGAAATAAATTTCGAATTTTCACCGAAAATAACATATATCCTCTATTTAATATGATAGGTTTGCTTCTACTAATATACTCTATCCGAGAGAAGAGTTACTAGCATAATTATCATAATATGTGGGATCGAATATGTGAATGTCTGCTTTGAATTCCAAGACTTTTACCCAGCAGTGCCTAATGTTCCTGGCGGAGCACTGTTGGCTAACTTGCCTTTACACTTGCATATTGCAGATTACCGAGACAAAGGAAACATGCAATCCATTACATACTAATTTCAAAGCTATAGATATTTAGACGAGATACGTAATATTTGACAATAACACCATTTCTGTGGTCCCCTGCGATATAATTTAAACACCACCATCGCATAGTATATCTCTGATAAACTCTTAGATAATATTAATTAGAAATGCTGATGAATATTTCTAAAGATTCTAATATTACAAAGACATTTGTACAGTATTAGTTGTCTCTTTAATTGCTAGGCATTTTAAAGTAGACGTCTTCTCGCAAGGTCTGCATTTGTATCAGCGGTCGATTTCAGGCGAGCAGCTCCAAATCAAACATAACGTGAAAGATGAAGGTAGTCGTATCCTTTGTATGACTCTTTATTTCATTTTGTACTGTTACAAATGTACTTTGGTCATATACTGAAATATCAAATAAGTACTTAACCTTACCATGCTCAATCAGTCCTAACCGGCATTTGCTAACCGTTTGGACCAAGATTAAAGCCTGAGCATCTTTATAACCCATTTCCTTATATTGACGACTTTTGACGACTCTGTAAAAGTCACTTTGTGATAAATAAAGCATTTGCTCCTATTTATCACAAAGGTTTCAAACTACAAAATTCTAAAAAGTTTCATTTTCTCTAATTAATGTTCCTTTTCGGTAAATTATTCAAAGAGGTTGTATATAAAAATAGCCTATGTGGTAATGGGTTAAGACCAAAGGTGTTCTTCGCTCATTAGCTCAATAGGAAATACTTGTCGCTTTCTTCGTTTACAGATTCTGCTGTTGACAGGCATTACTACAGACGCAGGCAATAGAGGTTGGTAATAAAAATATTGAAACCGTCGATTACGTGAAGAAATATCGATGTCATAAACTCATTCTAGCCGCATTTGCTCTGAGACGTTTGGTGATTATGTGTTATCTGCAACGTACAGTTGAACTGCGATAACTCGAACTTCGAGGGGCCATACAAATAAGTTCGAGATAACAGAAGGTCGAATTATCCGATTTCTTATCTGAACAATTTCTCGAGTTAACAGCTTAATATAGGTCTGAGATCTGTAGCGATACAGTTTGGAGCAATTCTGTATTTTAAGTTTTGGAAGGGCTAAATATTTTGTTCGAGTTATCCCAAATTTCGAGTTTTCCGAGTTCAAGTTATCGAAGTTCAGCTGTATACTATGGTGTGTCATAGCCACGTGCCTACAAATAGGCTGAATCGAATGGTTTATGAGACCGAATGATAATCGTTTTTGGTTGTAATAGTCATCGTATTATTTCTGTATTTTTGACTGCGGTTCCTGATTCTACAAATCATATATTTCGTGAGTAATTGTACGTTTATCATTCGAGCCACCTTGAGATAGTGTAAAACCGTAGCAAGACGACAATGTACCGTTTATTTACTACATGCATATGATGTCTCTCTAGACCAGTATATTCCTGTCTACGTGTTTGTACCATTATATTGACACCGTGATGTACTGCAATGCACCTATAAAGAGAAAACAACTTGGCCGTGCATTCATAATAGTTGTAAACAATTTTGCCGATATCTGTTTCACTCATTGCGGTCGTTGTTGTACTGCAGCAAGCATTACACTGCCAGCTCGAAGCAACTGTCCGAAGGTTGTCTGAACACCCTTCATGTCGTTACCGCATCCCGTTTAAAACTATAGCTTCATGTAGTTCATGCAAAATATTTATGATAACCATATCACATCGAAACGAAACTACCAAGTGAATAATAGGAACGAAAATATCAAATATCTCATCAAGAAAATTCATAATCTTTGTTTTAAATTCTCCGTGAGATCGCAAGAGTAATTTATTTGAAAAAGAGTGTTTACTTCATGAATAAAGCACTGAACGGGATTTGACGCATTTGTTTACAAAGCAGACCCCGATCGGACGGCTAATAAGGGTAATGTACTGTTTACTGAGCTAATATAGAACTAATTCTATAGATTTTGCAACTGTAGAAACCACCGCTTTCATGATGCCACTATATAATATGCCTACATGATTACTTTTCAATTATATTAAAGTCTTTTTGTTGAAAGTGAGGATACGATGCGATGTACTACAATATACTTATATGATGATATAGTTGGTTCTCGAGATCATTGGGTGTAAGCAGTGTTGGACTTTTAATTACTGCTCTTGAACAAACTCAATAAAACCGAGTCTGCATTTTTTTCTTTTTGCATTGCTGTTTTTGCTTTTAAAGGATTTCATCTTATCAGAATGTATTTCTTCACAACAACAGATGTTATGTGCCTGTGTGACGGTCGTAAAATTTGCCCCAAATCCCATTATCAGTGTTGTTATATATTCTGGTCGTTCGGGATCATCAATGTCAGTGAGTGTAGTTTTGAAAATTGAATACAGCTTAAGTCGGTGGTAGGAAATGTGAGCAGTGTTGGACCTTTAATTACTCATTTTGGACGTACCCAATAAAACCCGAGTCTGAAATTTTCTCTTTTCGCATTGCTGTGTTTGCTTTCGATGGATCTCAGCTTATCAAAATTCTTTATTTACTTCACAACAACAGATGTTGAGTGTCAGTGTGGCGGCCGTACAAAATTCGACCCGTACTTCAATATCAGTGTTGTTATATATTCTGGTCGTTCGGGATCATCAATGTCAGTGAGTTTAGTTTTGAAAATTGAAAACCGCTTAAGCCGGTGTTAGGAGATGTGAGTGGTGTTGGACCTTTAATTACTCCACTTGACCATACCCACTAAAACAGAGTATGCAATTTTCTCTTTTCGCATTGCCGTGTTTGCTTTCGAAGGATCTCATCTTATCAGAATTCATTACAGCAGATGTTAAGTGTCTGTGTGGCGGACGTAAACAAATCGACCCGTACTTCAATATCAGTGGTTATATATTCTGGTCGTTCGGTATTATCAATCTAAGTGCTTTTAGTTTTGAAAATTCAATACGACTTAATTCGGTGCTAGGGTGCGTGAGCAGTGTTGTACGTTTAATTATTGCTCTTGAACAGACTCAATAAATCCGAGCCTACAATGTTTCCATTTCCGTATTTCTGTGTTTGCTTCCGAATGATCTCATTTTATCAGAAATTATATAATCATGTTTATAACAACAGGTCCTCAAAATGTTTGAAGTCCAAGTGGCGTACGAGTTACTTGATCGCCAGTCATTCGCCTCGATGTCTCGGAATTTGTAGATAAGTACATGTATCTGAAAATATATGGGGACTATTGAAATGAATCACAATGAACAAACGAAACATATGAACGTTTGCAACTATTTGGAGATATCGCGCTCTCTAAAATCATTAAAACATTTGAACATGGATCTAGCATGTACTGATCCTTCCAAAACGATTTGAGGAAATAAAATAAAGTCTAGTCTAGTCTAGTTTTTATTGTTGTTGCATTGTTTTGCTTTCGAAGGATCTCGTACTGTCAGTACCCATGAATTTCATAAGAGCAGGTGTTAAGTGTTTGTGTGGCGGCCGTAAACGTCATCCTGTACTTCATTTTCAGATCTTTGGGGATCATGAGTTAAGATGTTATTTGTTTTGAAAATTGAGTACCGCTTAAGCCAGCGTAACTGCTGATGAACAGAATCTGCAATTTTCTTTTTTGCAATGAACTTATCTATGACAATATATTTAGAGAATTGGAGCGTGTGGTGATAATCACTCTGGGGCTGAATTTCTTTGTCAATAGTGTCTCAAGAGCCTGTTTGAAAGGAAAGTAACCAAAGTTACACCTGGGTCAAAGGTTATAAAGTCCTGAGTCTTAGATCATTGTCAAGTATCTGATTGGTCAGATTCTGAACAAGCTCAGAATCTGACCAATCCGATGCTTGAGAATGATCTCAGACTCAAGCAAAATCCTTTATAACCTCGGAGCCAGGTCTAACTTTGAGCAGACATTTTATTCTTTTGCGATATGTTCATTGTTAAAGTAGAGCGTATGTTCTCGGACGTCTCGTTAGGTATCAAATTGTTTTCGAAGTATATCAGTAAGTTTCTGGATGCACTGCATTTACAATATATGTGCACCAAGTTTTTAGTTCATGTCCTTTATAGTCCGAATGAGGTTGGTTTATATTGGGACGACATAATAGGAGATGCTGCGCATTCATTGTCTGAATCTGAATATATGGCGCTTCTGACAGACTTTTACACAAGAGACAAATGCGAGTTTTTAGAGAGCATTATAACTATCTCAGTGCCAGGAACCCGGTCAATGGAATCTGATGGAAACAAGTACATCTCACCGGAAGAGTGTTACACTGAACATTTATGTCTGGGCTTTACACTTAAAACTATTAAGAAACGTTTTGGAGCTCTGAAGCCGACGGACATTGGAATTCCGAATTATGTATGTAGTGACTCTTTTATACATATAATGACTTCAGATAATGAATCGGACATCTACGATATTTATAAGGACATCATCGACAGAAATGATACCAGTCCTAACTAAACAATTCAGAACGTAAGACAAACGTACTGCTTAATATGTAAAAATCCCATACTTGTTCGGAATACATCGGAAGCAATGTTGTAGATTACATTTTCTTGGATATTTGTATAAGTTCCAGCTATAGTAGTCGCTCATGTTACCACTTTAGTTATAAATAAATGTTTAATGATTTTCACCGCCATGCATTGTCTTCTTTGTCATTTTTATGTTTAAAGATTCCTCCTTTTTGTGCCAAGAAATATAACAGCTTTGGTTCTGGTGAGATGGTTATCAACTCGGCCGTTCATTTGGATCCAAACCGTTATGTTGATTGACCCTCTGTCAACTAACAATTATACTGGATGCTGATGTTTTTCTCATCCATTCAGATAAATGTATATGTATGAGGCGTTCAAAAAACACCACATACAAAATACACAGCGGCCCGAACAACACAATGACAAAAACGAACTACTATTGTACATGGCTATCAAAAGATAAGAGATGCAAAACGACATAACAAACAACTTACGACACGAAAGGTTTAGTTCTCTTTGAAAGAGATCTATTAAGTTCGGAAACGGAAGGAGGACATCGGATATCGGTACAATTTCGTTTTTTGTCGTACGCTTTCTTACTTTTCTACAGATACTCTGTTTGCAGCTCAATTATTGAGTACACTAGTGATAGGTGATACAGTTTGATTCACTTAAATGTTTTCGTTCTGCACTTTACCACTGTGTTTGCCATCGCGGTTGTTGTAGATTAGTCGGTGAGGGGTGTGTTTATTTACACGGTTCGTCATTTAGGGTGGGGATGGAATAAGTGTGAGGTTGGGCGCCAGTTTAAACACCAGTGACTTTTGTCACTGACCTTCCAAGGCGGCGCTTCCCCCATTGTTTGTTTGTTTTTGTCTTGGTGCGTCTCTTTATGTTACTGCTAGTTATGTACCTTTGCTGCGTTTTCTCGTGTTACTGTTCGGGCGGCTGTTTGTTCTGTATGACTCATATTTGTACGTTTACGGGGGTGAGATGGAGGTACCATCTTGGAACGGTCAGTAACATGTGACACTGGGGGTTTCAACCTGTTTAGGGGCGCAACCTGACATTATTCCATCATCACCCTAAAAGACAAACAGTGACAACAACGTATCCCTCCCACACTAGTCTATAACAACCGCGGTGGAAAGTACAGTACAACAAAAACATACTTAAGTGAAACAAACTGTACCCACCTATCGCTAGTGTACTTAATGATTGAGCTGCAAACTGAGTAACTGTAGAAAAGTAATAAAGGTGCGCCAAAAACGAGATAGTAGAAGGATCCTCCTTCCGTTTCTAGATTTTACAGGGCGTCTTCATAGAGTTTAAAGGCTTTTCATGAAACGAGGACAGAGTAATGGCCAACAGTAAAGGGACTGACAAACAGCCATACTGTATTTTGAAGTAACTATATATTAAGATCATATGCCTCCAACGGCGGGTATATAATAAAAGCATTGTCCGTCCTTCCGTCCGTCCTTCCATCCGAAGTGCCACGTTCAACTCCTTTGCCCATGGGTCAAAGGTCAAGGTCATTTGTCATTGTTAAAGGTCGGTGGCATAGTGTTTCACAAAAACATCTTGTTAATATACGTAGCAAACAAGGTAAGAAAATGGGTATATTCAAAACAATTACGAAGTTTGTAAACCTCATCGCCATTAAATTCCAGATGTGAAATACAGTGTCTGAATACAAGTACATGTAAGAGTAAGAAAAACCACATACAAACACACGCAACCGCCCAAACAGCACCACTACGATAAACAGCAAATGTGCATGTATATAACAGACACACAGAGACTCACAAAGACAAAACATACAATAGGGGGACGTCACTTATCTGAAAGTACGAGTATGTTGTATTTATTCAAATATCGGGGGCAGCCGTAGTAAAATATATCTTATCCCTGATGTTATACTGTTTCAGTGGATGGCAGAGGCTCTAACTTGTCTGAGATCTAATAAGTATTTTTGAATAAAACTCATACATTATGAACCAATGTCTCGACATCATTGTTACAATACCAATACGTTTGCAGGGGTTTTCTACCAAGCTGTAGGCAGATGTAGCCTTTCAAAACTATTTCGTGAGACACACAGTACAGATCTTGATCAGGGGGATCAATCTCATAACGACACTGCACTTCACAGGTTTACCCTTTATCCTTTTATTATTTACGTAGATATTAAAATAACATCATGGATATAGATTAGATGTATCCTTGATATATTTGTTGTCCACTGTGGTGTAATTTAACTACCGCCATCGTATAATACATCTCTGATACGCTCTTAGATATGATTCATTATATTTCTAAAGAGTTTAATAATCCAATATACAATAGTAGTTGTTTCCTTAATTACTGGACAGTTTAAAGCAGATGTCTTCTCCCGTGTTCGGCATTCGTATCAGTAGTAACTTTCAGAAGAGGAACTCAAAATCAAACACGTTGTAAGATGAAGGCGGTCATATGCTTGGTAAGACTCTTTATTTCATTTTGTACTGACAGAAAAGTGCTTCGGTCATTTACTGAAGAATCATGCTCTGCTCGTCATGATTGGCATTGTTTGTACAGTTTGGACACAGATGACAGACGAACATCTCTCTGGGACAAAATATATGTCTTTCTCGTTCGCTAGCTCAATAGAAAACTATTGTCGCTGTTTTCTTTTACAGATTCTGCTGTGTACATGCCTGACTGCAGACGCGGACAATGAAGGTTCGTCCTAATTAAATATCGAGGTCATTAACTCATTTAACTTATGTTATTAAATTTTATTAATTAATATTAGTATGTGTCTTTTATATGGATGTAACTACAAACAGTATATCAATATGATCGTTCAAAAGTACCTCCCTGTAAAGCAGACGATAAAGATCCTCATCAGATGTCTTCGTATGGCTATGTCATATTGCGACGAAGCTGGACAAAAAATAATATAACCATTTGTTCTTTCAAAACAAGTGGCCGCATAATGCAGAAAGCCAAACGAACCTATATGCCAACACACTGTATCCAGAATGACAGATCGGAGCTTTATCAAATATAAGTTTGACGGTAGGATTGAAACTCCTTTAGTGAGATTGATATCTAAGGCTTATTTTCATTCCATATATACCTGTTTACCGTAACAGTAACCGCATATCGACTAATAGGCTTGTGCATTGGTCGAATCTTTGATTACTATGGACCGAATAACTCTGGATCTCAATAACATTTACAGTCGAGAATTATTCTGGACAAAACCACCAACTTGCAACAAGAAGTATTTAACCCTGAAGAAAGTTAATGTAAGGCGTAATAATTGTATGAATATAAATGTAATTGCATTGTGAATATGGGAATGTTCGACTAAGGTATAAAAGTTATAACTTTAGTCATATCTATTTTATATCACACGCAAACAGAGCAGGTACTAAGAAGTCAGCTGCAACATGAATCTGATTCCAATCTGTTTCCAAAAGACGCGACATGGCGTCAATATTAGGAACTGATAGCCAAACCAACACACTAATAGAGGAAATGCATTTGTATTTCAGATAACATATTATATCACGTTTGATTCTAGTTGTTAGTGTTGTAAATAAAAATGCATTTCCTCAGTAAATACTTTACGTAATTTAAGATATGCTGCACACATTGAATACGACCGCCTCGGTCACTACCTACTGCTATCATTTAATAGTTCAGATCGTCGAACGGGTTAACAAATTCCCTCCTAGTGATGTATGTTTGCGTCTCTTTAAAAGTAACATTTGAAACCATTTGGATACATAGAATATTTGCTCCATAGGAGTAAATGCTCTTTTCATGACAGTGGTTTCAAAACTACACAATTCCAAAAGTTTCCTTTTTCCAGTAAACGCTGTTGTTCGGCAGAATTATTCAAAGTGGTTGATCTAAATATAGTCTAGGAGAGGAATGAGTTAAGAGACCGAATGATAATAATATATGGTTTTGACTGTCATCGAATTATTGCTGTACTTTTAACTACGGTTTTTGCTTCTACCAGACCTAAATATATCGTGAGCAATTACATATATGTCGTACGAGCAATTGTGTGATATTGTAAGGTCGAAACAAGTAGACAAAATATTGACCGTCGATTCACTTCATATGTATACTTCCACTGCACTCTAGTCTACTGCTTCGAAAAGTAAAGATGCTGTATTTTTTTAGCTATAGTATTTTTTTATATTAATTTATATGAGAATTAATTGTAAAATTTTTGTTTTGCATCTGTAATAAATGAATATTATTCTGTTACGTAAACATAGTGTTTTCTGCTGTTTATGTTTGGTATGCTGGTAAGCTGTAAAACAGACGACTTTCCGGTGTAACGAAGTAAATTGGCCCCTTTTGGAAAGTTACGAACCGTTTCGTACGCCATAGTTTACACATGGTGGTGATTTGATCATACTTCATTTCGGCAAACGACAGTTCGCGACACTTCGCGACAGTTCGCGCACAGTTCGATACTCGGCGACAAGGCCGCTCTTTATGTAAGCAAGTGCTTAATGGTATACAGCCCGTTTTGATCTCGGGTCTCATGCTGGATGATATACTGCTGTTTGATAGATATTATATGGATCCGAGTCTATAGTTACGGCAATGGTAAAATTTCCGTTTTCATGTTGTAAATATATTATTATATAACATTCATACGCGATTACTTTTCAATTATGTTTGACCATATGTTATCAAAGCTGTGAGATAAACTATACTACTCTACACGTATATGATGGCATGAAATACAATGGTGTGTTTACGAGACTTCTATAATCATGCTTATACAATCAGGTCCTTCAGACTATTTGATGGCGAAGTGGCGGACTGGTTATTTGTTCTTGAACCATCTTAATAAGTCTCGACTGTTTAAAGCATGTAGGTAAGTACATACAAGCTGAATATTACATTGAATCACAATGAATAAGCCCCATATATGAACGTTTAGAAATAATTCAGTGACACCTTGAAAAAAACCTGGAACCCAGAGATCTTTTAGCGGATGTTAACGGAACGTATTAACCTAAAGTTAGGTTATAATCACTATAGGTGTATGGTAATTCAGTCAATCATCTCTTAAAAGTGGCAAAACAGTCTAACAGGGAGAACCACACACAAAAGTGCACGGTACCAAACATCATTAAACAAGAAACCGCACAATTACAAGATGAAACGTTTCGTAACGCACATCAATACATACAACAATTAACACTAACCATATAAAATAGCACAATAGTCGATAGGATGAAATATGAGCATGTTTTAATTAGACGTAGTCAATTTTACACGAAATCCACTTTTGAGCAGGCATTAGTTTGGTTTCACGCTGGGTAATGGTTCAGATGAATGAACAAGTTATAAAGTCGATCAAGAAAAGCCACACACAAGACGCTAACCATTATCAAAACATTGATTTATGTGTGTGCGTATATGTGTGTATATATTTATATATCTTATATTATCTTCTCGGCCGTCTCATCAGGTTTCAAAATTGTTGATGAAATATATCAAGAACTTTTTCGATGAATTTACCAAATTTCCATCACATGTTCTTTGTAGTTCAAACGAGGGTGACTTATTATGGAACGACATAATAGAAAAAGCTGCAAATTCATTGTCGGAATCTAGATATATGGCGTTTATGACAAAACTTTACACAACAGATAGAGATGGGTTTATAATGAGCATGCGAAACATTCAAGAAGCAGGAGTAAGGTCCCTTGATGCTGACCAAAACTCTTACATCTCAGCGGAAGAATTTTACATTCAATACATATGTTTAGGCTTTAAAGTCGAAACCTGCAAGAAATGGTTCGACGCGTTGAAACCGACGGACATTGGAATTCCGAATCCTGAAATGATTGAGTTTGCTGTACAGACATGGACGGGAGATGAAAATGAAACTGATGTGATCTATGATGCGTGGAAGGAAACCTTTGCTGAATAAAACAAAATTCTGACTAAATATTTCAGAACAAGAGAGAACCATTCTGCGTATATTATATACATAATTGTTCGGAATATAACTGAAACAATATTGTAGACGATATTTTGTTGTTTGTTTTGCCCAAGTTACAACTTTCCTTATACGCTTGCCACAAAGTTTATCTAATTTTAAACAATCAGGGTCAATAACAACTCCAAAGTTATCAGGGGGGTTCAATTTCAACAACTAGTGCTGGTAAATATTCATGTGGAGGTTGGTGACTATAGCCCTACTGGTTTCCAAGATACGCATGATATCTAACTTATATCAGGGGCAATAACTCAATAATTATCAAGGGGGACAATTCAAAACCCTAGGTGCACTACAATTTATAGGGGGTGTGAGTAGTATTGCACTTTTAATTACTACTCATGAACAAACACAATAAAACAGAGTCAACACTTTTCCCACAACCCCTTTTTCGTTACGTGTCATGTTCACCTTAGCAGCGCCCTGAAACCTGACCCATTCAAATTCGGGTTCTCAATGTCCAAGGCTAGACCTTTAATTCTTTTATAATACGCAACCTTTCGTGCCTTCACATATTGTCAAATTTTGTTTTCAATGAGTTTATTGGAAGTATGGATTAACGGCACTGCTAATGTGATGACGATTTCGAACAGTCAACAAACAGTTCTATGAAGGTCGTGTGTGTATGAGCGTGCATTTCACGTGTGCTTCCGGTGTTGCTGTGCGCTTTCGTGTCTTGTTTTCGACGTTATGTCTGTGCGTCTCTTTGTGTCTTTTATATACATGTACATTTGCTTTTTGTCGTCGTGGTGCTGTTCGGGCGGGTATGTGTTTGTGTGCGATGTTTGCTGCATGACTCATACATGTACTTTTATATCTAGTACAGTGAGTCCGTGAAACCCAAACATAACGTTCATGCCTGCTCCGTTGAATGTACTCCGTCATACTAGGAGCCACGTGTAAACTCCGCTAGCATATGACTAGTCTGTACTTATTCCGTGTGCTGGATGTATATGTAATATTTAAACTCATTAGAATTTCATAAATTTTGCTTTACCAGGTCCTTCACTTTCACGAGGTTACAGGGTTTCCATCCTGGTAGCAATGTTACAATTTGAACATTGTGTCCAGCACAATATTTAATGGGTTATTTTTAGAATAGAGATTCCAGTCTTTGTACAGTGAACCCTCATTATACCGACATTCGTTACAATGGCACCCTCGTTATACCGGCATTCGTTACAAGGGCACCATCGTTATACCGGCATTCGTTACAATGGCACCCTCGTTATACCGGCAGTATGCCTTGAAACAAAGTTAGCGTTACGTCTTTGAAACAACCACTGAATAAATATGTACAATACCAATAAGACAGGTGATCGCTTAATGCAGAGCACAAGAAGTGCAAAAAGCTCCCAAAGGCAGCTCTTTGCACTTCTTGCGTTCTGCATTAAGCGTTCACCTGTTGGTACTAGTTTAAAACTGACCATATGTTCCATTTAATATTTAAACTCGTTATAACGGCAACCTCGTTATACCAGCAAAATGTCTGGAAACAAACACCTCCGCTGTAACGAGGGTTCACTGTAGTTCCATTTGAATGTCTAGTAACGATATCTTAGCTAGCCATATTTGCATAGCTACGAGACTGCGGTGGAAGTTATGCATCATCGTCTTAAAGAGGGATATGATCCTATAGTACTACAACATGGTACATATCTGATTGCCAACCCTTTTACAGTTGGCAACCACGCTATCCTCTTTTCATGTAAGCCGACAAAAAATGTTTAGTACTCTATGAAGATGGATTCTTATTTACGGAAACGGAAGGATGACGTCGGATATTTCGTTTTTGCCGTACCCTTTATTACTTTTCTACAGTTACTCTTTTTTCACCTCAATCATCGCGTACACTAGCTATAGGTGGATACAATTTGTTTTACTTAAATATATTTCCGTTCTATATGCAAAACACCACTGTTAAACACACACACACACACGTGCGCGCACGCACACGCACAGGCGCACACGCACATACACACATGTACACACGCACTACACACACGCACGCTCGCGCACCACACACACACACACACACACACACACACACACACAGAGCTTTTAAACAACCTAACAACAGTTTAAACAATCAAAGTTTAAATGAAACAAAACAACTCGAGGGAATAGTAGTAACTTGGATATTTCCATCAATGTTCGGAACGATGTGGGATGAATTTCTGGCACGTGTTTGAAAGGACTTGGTCCAATACATGAGAATATGCGTTCAAAACGTCACACCTGTCGGTGTTATTTTCCTTCACTGGGATTTTGTATAATAAGATTGATTTTGTATAATAAGCCATATAATCTGAACGTATGCCGGCCATTCTACATGTGATTTTCACGTGAATGATCAAACAGAAAAAATAGATAGATAAGAATGATTTCGACTATAATTGCTAAGAACGACACTAGATGATAATTCTGCAATACGTTCACCCTGCATTAATCGACCACCTGCCTAACGGGCACCAGTTCTTTAAATTTAAATTTCCAAATGACTATTTTTACTGTATACCATATAGCGTTAGCAATTTTATCTTTGAAATACTGCTGGTATTCACAACAAATCCGACACAAAAAAGAAGTCCATTTATTTAGTAATATAACCGTTTGCGTTCCGTCTATTATCTTGCACGTGACAAATGCTTACAATAATGTTTCATATGATACAAATTTATATTTCATATTTTTACTTTCTCACGAGAATCAATCAAACTACAGTAAAGTCTCGAAATTCCGTAATATTAGTACTGCAATATGCTTAAGGCAGGCTGTAAACCATGCACAGGAACCACAGGAACGTTTTCCGTGACGTGTACTCCTTAAGGCTAAAGATAAATCATGCTTCGCATTTGAGTCTTCGAATAGTCGAGTTTTTAATGTACTTATGGCTGAAAGGAGCTGTCAGCTTTTACGAACAATCCCAACAGTAAGGCAAATCTACTCTACCTACTATTCTGCATTCTGCTGGCAAGTTGGTGATAATACTTACAAACTGTGTGTGTCAAGATGAAACGCCAGGATCCAAACTGTCTACAGTGCCGGTATGCCATGACGTAGACATGCTTAGGTTGTTGGTCTTACACAGTAGACTTTACAATGCGCATCATCATTGATCGATAAGGCAGGTGGCAGCTTAATGCGAGGCACAAAAAATCATGCAGAAGTACCGTCATTACCTGTCTCATGCTATTATCGTACGTATCTGCTATTGTGGATAGACCCACGTGAAACTGCTGTCTTATATGGGTCTGCGCTATTGGCCATTATAATGCAGTGGCTACATTTAAACTGTATTATGATTCAGCTAATTACTATTCATAGTGGTTAGATTCACAGTTAAGTATTAAACATGAGAAATATTAATCTAAGTGCCTCATCTCAGTAGTGCCCTTCTGGAAGAATGTTTCCTCATCATCTCATAGTTACCAAAGTAGTGCATTATTGCCGAAAACGTGATAAAACAGAATCTGCAGATTTCGGTTCCATTCATATTACAGATGAAAATAAAAATGACAGAAACCGAACACAGGGGGGCCTTAAAATAGTTTGGGCTTACTGGTAGGCCCGATGTGTGCTGTGTTATTTCTTATAGTATACCGCATCTCTTTGTTCACGAACGTATTTTAGCAGTTATGTGTCGCTCAGTGATTACCCCCTTTACTTGTTTCAGTCGTATTAATATGCAAATCAAATATTGCAACAATCTAAAACCTTTTTTATATCAATTATCATTTTACTCACGAAACAAATAGGAACATGAAACAAACTATTTTGCTTTTAAATTTATTAAATAATGTATAGTTTAGAATGACATGGTTCGTTTATTTGCGTTTCAATACCTGCTGAAACTACCAGGAATTACCGAGCACCGCGGGCCATATAGGCGGACACTTTCACCAAGTACTGACCGGTACATTTTATATAAGTAAACCAAGAGGGCACTTGGGTGAGGTATACTAAATGTACAGTCAGCTGAGCGGTCATTCGGACTGAAAATAGGCTATAACTAGGTACCTTACTTTTTATACTTTAATTCAATATACAAGCAATGCATACCATTGACCAGAAAGCTACTACAGGAGCCGGTTGATCTGGGTCTAACCTGTTTTCAAAGGCATCAAAATACGTATTTATTATGTTAAAAATTGTACTACTACATATATGGTATGCAGAATAATCACGTGTTATTATTTTCATGAGCTAACCCTTTCCGCGTTCAAGCACAAGTGACTGCTTCATTTCGTCATATTTATTTTCTTTATATTCTTTACCTGGGTCCATGCTTATAAAACTTTTAGTTGAGTCTGAGTACGTTCTCAAGCTTTTGATTGGTCAGATTTGAGCCTCTGGCTCAAATCTGACCAATCAAAAGCTTGAGAACTCAAATCTGACCAATCAAAAGCTTGAGAACGAAACTCAGACTCAACTAAAAGCTTTATAAGCATGGACCTTGATTTCAGACACATGATCATAGGATCAAACAGTTTGGATTCTTATTGTATACCGAGTTATTCAAATATTTTGCAAATTTTCTACCCATAGTGTTGCATTGTTATTTGATGTGACACGTTTAATCCTTTACCTGATAGATACACATGTTCGCCGCTTTGCAAACATTGTAGAATCAGACCAGACTTGTAGAATCAGATGTATATCATTTCATAAGCAAACAAGACATACCCTGATCAGACGAATCATGTAGGCACTGTCTGATCAGAGTCTGTCCTGTTTGCTTCTGAAATCATACGGATCTGATTCCGTAGTTTTTGGCATTGTGAAACATTCCCATGTTCATAGTGCCATAATAAAAAGATCAACTAATTGATAGTCATTAATTATTGTATGAATATTTATTTTGCAAAGCCTTAAGTATTTACATATCTTATCAATTGTTGCATTGCCCATATTTAATCTTATATAAGACACTTGTTCCTGCCATGTGATTGTTATTTTAATTTTAATCCTGTTTTCAACATGACCGTGTTAGTGCAAATAGAAATGAGCCATGCTATGACATAACCAGCCTTCGTGATATTCAAACAGTGTAGACACAAACCGGCCAAAATATATAACATTTGATACGCAGCATATCAAACATTATCACTAGTTATCATATGCCGTGTAGATGGGCCATGTGTTTAATCTTGGTATACACCTTATGCATGTCATTAGGGTTATGTTTTTATGACGCTGTCGTGCCATGACAAAACCAGCCTTAGTGACATTCAAACAGCGTAAACCCAAACCAGTATTCGACAATGCGTCTGCTTTGTTTGGCATGCCAGTATCAAACAGTATCGCTTCTTAGCAGATACTATGTAGATAACAATGTATTTATATTGGCATAGACTGTTAGCATTTCATTAACATTTTCAATGCGGCAAACGGCAAACTAATATAATTTACAAACAGAGTAGATCCAGACGTGAGGCGTTTATCTGAAACGAATATTAACCATTATTAACCATAAGTGTGTTTAATGCAGAGGAAATCCGATGGACCGAACCAAACCTATGATAGGACACTTGAAATTGAAATCATATAATTTTCGGAGCTAAAGATATTTCGACGAGCTCTGTTACAATAAACAATAACAGTTATTTTAAATATATATGTATATATATATTTGTGGTCCTCTGTTGTGTAATTTAACTACTGCCATCGCATATTACATCTCTGATACGCTCTTAGATATGATTCATTAGATTTCTAAAGATTTTAATATTCAAAAGACACTTAAACCATATTAGTTGTTTCCTTAATTACTAGACCTTTAAAGCAGACGTCTTCTCCCAAGGTCGGTATTGGTATCAGTAGTAGATTTCAGACGAGCCCAAAATCAAACACAACGCGAAAAGATGAAGGCGGTCATCTCCTTGGTAAGACACTTTATTTCATTTTGTACTGACCGTAAAGTGCTTTGGTCTTTTACTGAAACATCATGCACAAAGCGTCTTGACTGACATTAGTTTTGCATACAGTTTGGACACAGATAACAGACGAACATCTTTCTGGAACAAAATATGTCTTTCTTGTACGCTAGTTCAATAGGAAACTCCTGTTTTCGGTTACAGATTCTGCTGTGGATATGCCTGACTGCAGACGCGGATAACGAAGGTTGGTCCTAATTAAATATCGAGGTCATTAACTCATTTAACCCAGTCCACTGGGATGGTGCCAGTTGGTGCCAGTTCGCGCCAAAGATTATGTGATTGGCGCGTAGTGGCTCGCTGTGGCGCCAAATTAATGTCCGCTCGGCATGTGCCGCCAAGTGGAATAAACTGGGTGCCATATGGCGTGCGCCAAATGCCACATGACTTGCTCCAAAATGTTGCGCCAGTTTACACCAGTCCGCCCTATTATACGGCCCTGTTGGCGCCATTCGCGCCGATAGACGGCTACTTTGCGCCACATGGTGATTAGTTTGTACCACCGGTCGCCAAATTGGTTTCCAACTTGCCGCCACTTGGTGCTACTTGGTGCGTATTTAACGCTGATTGCTCGATGCAAGTGGCGCGATGAAAATTTCAAACATTATGAAATTTCTTGATGCCAAATTCAAATTTGGTGCCGTTACGGGCCATCACGAGCCAGTTGGGAGCCAGTTTGAGCCACTACACGCCACTAGGCACCTTATTGGCGACACTAGGCGCCACAGCAAATTGCATTGGCGCAAACTGGCACTCACTAGCGCCGGCCCAGTGGAATCATTACTTATGTTATTAAGTGTTATAAATTAATATTATTAAATGTTTTTATATGGATGTACCTACAAACAGTATATCAATATGATCGTTCAAAAGTATCTTGTGATGCATCTATTGAGACAAAGCTGGACATAAAATGGTATAATTTCATAAACCATTTGTTCTTTCAAAACAAGTGGCTACATAATACAGACAACGAAAATAACCTATGTGCTAACACACTGTATCCAGAATGACCCCGAACTAAGTAAAACTTGCAACAGATCGGAGCTTTATCAAATATAAGTTTGACAGTATGATTAAGGTTCAAAACGCCTTAAGTGAGATTGATACCTTACTTTCCTTCCGTATTTACATGTTTACCGCAACAATAACTGTATATCGACTAATAGGCTTGTGCAATGGTCGAATCTGTGTTTACTATTGACCGAAAAACCCTGGATCCCAACAGCATGCAAACTGTTTTACACTTAACATAAATTTTATAAAATAAATTGAAGAAACGTCCACTCTGGAATTTAAAACATTTACTGTCGAACACTATCCTGGACAAAAACCACCAACTTGCAACAAGACGTATTTAACCCTGATGAAAGTTAATGTAAGGCGTAATAATTGTTTGAATATAATTGTAATTGCATTGTAAACATGGGAATTTTCTACAATGGTATAAACGTTATAGTCATATCTATATTAACCCTTCGCTTGCTGTTCACGTCAATTTACCTATCTGTAAATAGTGTAGACCCAGATGAGACAGCTCCTGCAGGAGCTGTCTCATCAGGGTCTGCACTATATACAAATTGACTGTGCAACCAGTGCAATCCACAGCAGTGATTGCACAGCGAAATACTTGTACACAGTGAAAATATATGTAATTATACAACAGGGCATGGGTAAAGAAGGAGAAATGTATTTCAAATTTCAGCAAGCGAAGGGTTATATCGTAAGCAAACAGAGCAAGTACTAATAAGTCAGCTGTGACACGATTCTGTTTCCAATCAGTTTGGCAAAGACAAGGCATGACGTCAATATCAAGAACTGATAGCAAAACCAACACACTAATAGAGGAAATACATGTGGAATAACAGATTACATATATCATGCGTGATCCAAGTTGTTATAGTTGTAAATAAAAAATGCATTTTCTCAGTAAGTACTCTAATTAATCTAAGATATACTGCACACATTGAATACGACTACTTCGGTCACTACCTACTGCGATCATTTAATATTTCAGATCGTCCAATGGTTTAACACATTCCTCTTGGTGATGTATTTTGGCGTCTCTGTAAAAGTCACATTTTAAAATCATTCTGATAAATAGAGCATTTGCCCAATGCTCTATTTATCAGAGTGTTTTCAAAACTAGACAATTCCAAAAACTCCTTTTTCCATTAAACACCCTTTGTCAGCAGATTTATTCAAAGTGGTTGGGTCTAAATATAGTCTAGAAGGGAATGAGTTAAGAGACCGCGTGATAACAGTATGTGGTTGTGACTGTCATCGAATGGTTGCTGCACCTTTAACTACGGCATTTTCTTCTACCAGACCTTAGTATACCGTGATCAATTACATTTGTGTCGTACGAGACCTCGTGTGATATTTTAGGTCGAAGCAATTAGACAAAATGTTGACCGTCGATTCACTTCATATGTATACTTTATCCGCACACTCACTAGTCTACTGCTTTGATTCGTGCTTCTCGAAGGGATCTAGTGCAATGCCTCGTCCATATTTTTGTACGTAATATCGACATCGTGAGGTATTGTAAAACGGCTGTAACACGACAAAATGTGACCGTGCATTCGCATATATATAACTTGCTATGGTCGATTGTGGCCAAGAGAAACGAAAGTGTCGCATGATTCCCGTATGCCTGTTTCACTCGTGGGCGTTGTAGTAGCAAACATCGCACTACCACCGCGAATCATCCACTCGCAGTCTATCAGGATAAACGCCATCAGCTGGCTATATCATATTTAAAGCTGTAGTTTAATGCAGTTTATAATCGAAAGGAAACTACTAAGTGCACCGGCATGGACGTACCCAGTGAATCAGAACGAAACTTAACCGAGTGATAATCTTTATATTAAATTATCCATGACATCGCAATCAGTGTGTTCCAATCATGAATAACGCGCTGATGCATTTAATTCATATATATATCCGAGAGCCAACATTTTATACATGGGGCATCAGACAGCGCTTAATAGAAATTCAATATGGTACAAAAGATCATTTCAAAAAGAAGTCGCGCGCATTGTGAAGATTGAAATGTCTTATAAAATACAGTGACTCTACATACACCGGCTGGTACTCGATGCATGCGGAAGTTTAGTGATCTATCCGCGCACAGAAGCAAGTACCAGAAACACAGGATGATAAAAAAGCCCTGATAGACTAAGTCCGCAAATAACGCTCGCCGAGCTCGTAAA
Organism: Azorinus chamasolen; assembly: GCA_963576725.1. NCBI lineage: Eukaryota > Metazoa > Mollusca > Bivalvia > Cardiida > Solecurtidae > Azorinus > Azorinus chamasolen. The sequence goes on from OY755247.1 coordinate 23,391,667, forward strand.
GAATTACATTCTCAGCAAATTACTTACTCGTTAGTGATTCTTATCGAAGTCCTACATACCCAGCCTGTCAGCCGCATCACTCATAGTATCTGGCAGACGACAGTTCGCACACAGCTCGACGTTCGGTGACAAGGTCGCTCGGTATATAAGCCAGTGCTTAATGGTATACCCCCGTTTCTATCTCGGGTCCCAACGGAGGGGACGTAGCGAGGACCCTCGAATGATTCCATACTACGTCTCATGCAAGATGACATACTGTTTACTGATATATATATATATATAATATGAATCCGACTGTTTAGCTTCTGCAATGGTAAAAATCCCGTTATCATTTTGTAACTATATATAACGTTCATACGTGATTACCTCTCCATTATGTTTGACTATACGAGGGATGTTCGAAATGAATTGCTTATTGTTCTCTATCTCGATATCCACTTGGGGCACGTTAAAAACCAATACATACCTGTGTAGGTGTATTCAATACTTACACAACGGTGTATAAATGTATATGTTAGACTAAGTGTAAGACATAAAATTTGCCATTTGAATACACGCAGTCAATGACCACTGTAGTAAAAATGGTTGGTAGAAGCGTCGACCACAAAGATGAAATACGGGCTTACATGAAAGCTCGCTCAAACTTGGTTGTTCTTTGAAGCAGCTGATGACTGAACTTTCTACTGCTTATGGACCTTCTTGTGTGTCGTATGACACAGTTAGGCGCTGGAAAAATAAATTTGAATCTGGTGTAGAGTCCATCAAAAATGCACCGAAATCTGCATCTCGTAAAGAAATCATTTCAAAAATAAAGGAAATCATTGAAGGAGATGTCAGATTTACAGTTCGTGATATTGCACGAAAAGTAGGCATATCACTATCAACAGTTCACCTTATTTTGAAGAAGCATTTGAAAGTCAGAAAGATTTCTGCTAGATGGATGCCACATCTGTTGACTGATGAGCAAAAGAGGCAACGGGTTAAATTGGCCAAAAAGCTGCTTCAAATGTTTCCAACTTATGACAAAAAGCAGTTTGCCAATGTCGTCACAGGTGATTAAACTTGGGTCCATTATTTTGAGCCCGTCAGAAAAGCTAGCAATACGATCTGGGCCACTAAACACAGCAAAGGCCTAATAATTGCCAAGCGGTCTTTGAGTGCTAAGACGGTATTGCATGAAATTTTCTTCTCTGGTGAAGGAGTCGCAATAATGTGCCGGTGCAGAAGGGCAAAAGCATCACCGGAAAGTACTACGAAGACGTAGTACTGAAGAAACTTTCAGAAACATTGCATTTCTAGCCACGGGGATTACTTAGAGGGCATGAAATGAGAACTTTTGGGCTAACTTGAAATTTATAGTCTCCGGATAGAAATAAGCAAATCATTTCGAGCATCCCTCGTATTTTGACAAAGATGTGACATAAACTATACTACTCTACACGCATGTATATGGTGGCATGAAATAGAATGGTGTGTTTACGAGATACAGTTGTTTCACTAAAAATATGTTTTCGTTTTACATGCACTTTACAATTGTATCGGAGTTGTAGATTAGTCGGAGAGAGGATACGTTTATTTACACTGTTTCTCTTTTAGGATGGGGGTGGAATAAGTTCGAGGTTGGGCGCGTCTAAACCGGTTTAACCCCCCCCCCCTCCCAGTGGCATTTATCACTGACCGTTCCAAGGCGGCACTTCCATCTTCACCCTATTGTTTGATTGTTTGGCTTTGTGCGTCTCTTCGTGTCTTTTATATACATGTACATTTGCTGTTTGTCGTCGTGGTACTGTTTGGGTGGTTGGGTGTTTTGTATGCGGTGTTTCTTGCATGATTCATACATGTTCTTCTATAATCATGCTTATACAATCAGGTCCTTCAGACTATTTGATGGCGAAGTGGCGGACTGGCTTTTTGCTCTTGGACCATCGTAATACGTCTCGATTGTTTAGAGAATGTAGGTAAGTACATACAAGCTGAATATTACATTTAATCACATTGAATAAGCCACATATATGAAGGTTTAGAAATAATTCAGTGAAACCTTGAACATAAACCTGGAATGCAGAGATCTTTTAGCGGATGTTAGATGAACTTATTAACCTAATATGGAAAAATAGTCAAACAGGGAGAGCCACACACGAAATGACACCGCACCAAACACCATCAAACAAGAAACGTTAAAGCCACAAGACAAAACATAACAGGACGCATATCAAGACGAAAAACATTAAACATTAAGCATATTAAACAACACAATTGACCGTAGGCTGAAAGCAGGAGTGCAGGAGTACCTAAACCTAAATTTAGGTTATAATCACCATGGCTGTATGGTAATTCAGTCAATGATCTCTTATAATTAGAAAAAACAGTCAAAATGTGAGACCACATACAAAAGTGCACGGCACCAAACATCATCAAACAAGAAACCGCACAATTGCAAGAGGAAACGTGACGTAACGCACATCAATACACACAACATTTAATATTAACCATATACAATAACAAGGTCGTCGATAGGGTGAAAACAGGAGCATGTTTTAATCGAAAGTAGTCAGAATTACACGAAATCCAACTGTGAGCAGGCATTAGTTTTGTTTTACGCTGGGTAATGGTTCAAATGAATGAACAAGTAGTAAAGTTGTTCAGGAATAGCAACGTACAAGACGCTAACCATTATCAAAACATTGACGGAAAAAAACGAGACACACAACCGCGCGCGTACATACACACACATATATATACATGCTACTGCAGATCTTGTCGGCCGTCTCATCAGGTTTCAAAATTGTTCATGAAATATATCAAGATCTTTCTCCATGAACTGATGTAATCTCAAGGCGCTTCTGCGACACGGTATTTCACATCCTGAATGATATGGTAATGTGATTTACAAACTCCGTAAGATTATTGGACATACCCATTTTCTCACTTTGTTCATCAAATTTGTTAAAATATCATAAAGGTGGGATATGATCCTAAAGTACTACAACATACCGCATGTCTATTTGTCAACAATTTTATTGTTGGTTATCACGCTGACCTCGTTGAATGTACGCCGACAAGAAAGGTTTAGTATGAAAGCGACCTCTTACATCCAGAAACGGAAGGAAGACGTTGGATATATGTACTATTTTGTTTTTGTCGTACCCTTTATTACTTTTCTACAGTTACTCTGTTTGCAGCTCAATCATTGAGTACACTTGAGACAGGTGGATTCAGTTTGTTTCACTTAAATGTTTTTGTGTACATTCACTTTACCACTGTATTTGCCATCGCGGTTGTTGTAGCTTAGTCGGAGGGGGATACATTTATTTACACTGTTTGTCATTTAGGGTGGTGATGGAATAAGTGTGAGGTTGGGCGCCCCAAAACCGGTTTAAGTTTTGCTTTCGGGGGATCACCACCCTTCAGAATTTATAATATTCACAACAGCAGGTGTTAAGTGTTGTTATACCTTCTGATCCTTCGAGATCATGAATTTCAGTACTTCTTGTTCTGAAAATTGAATACCGCTTAAGCCGGTGCTAGGGGGTGTGAGCAGTGTTGCACTTTCAATTACTGCTCATGAACAGACTCAATAAAACCGAGTCTGCAATTTTCTCTTTTTGTGTTGCAAGTTTTGCTTTCGGGGGACCACCACCCTTCAGAATTTATAATCTTCACAACAGCAGGTGTTAAGTGCTTGTGTGGCGGCCGTAAAACGTCGACCCGTACTTCATTCTCAGTGTTGTTATACCTTCTGATCCTTTGAGATCATGAATTTCAGTACTTCTTGTTCTGAAAATTGAATACCGCTTAAGCCGGTGCTAGGGGGCGTGAGCAGTGTTGCACTTTCAATTACTGCTCATGAACAGACTCAATAAAACCGAGTCTGCAATTTTCTCTTTTTGTGTTGCAAGTTTTGCTTTCGGGGGATCACCACCCTTCAGAATTTTTAACCCTACAGTACCTTTTGTCACTGACCGTTCCAAGGCGGTACTTCCATCTTCCCCTATTGTTGTTTGTTTTGTCTTTCTGTGTCTCTTTATGTTATTGCTAGTTATGTATATTTGCTGTGTTTTCTTGTATTGCTGTTCGGGTGGCTGTTTGTTCTGTATGTGGTGTTTCCTGCATGACTCATATTTGTACTTTTACCATTTTTCCATCTCATTTTCTTTCTAGTTCGAACGATGTGGACTTATATTGGAACGACATGGTAGAAAAGGCTGCAAATTCATTGTCGGAAACTAGATATATGGCGTTTCTGATAAACCTTTACACAACAGATAGAGATGGGTTTATAATGAGCATGCGAAACATTGCAGAGGCCGGAATTAGGTCCCTTGATGCTGACCAAAACTATTACATCTCAGCAGAAGAATTTTACACTGAATACATATGTATGGGCTTTAAAGTTGAAACCATCAAGAAATTGTTCGACGATTTGAAACCGACGGACATTGGAATTCCGAATCCTGAAATGATTGAGTCTATCGTACAGACATGGGCGGAAGATAAAAATAAAACGGATGTGATCTATGATGCATGGAAGGAAACCTTTGCTGAATAAAAATATATTATTCCTAACTAAATAGTTCAGAACAATAGAGAACCATTCTGCGTATGTAAACTACATAATTGTTCGGAATACAACTGGAACAATGTGGTAGACGATATTGTGCTGTTTGTTTTGCCAAAGTTACAACTTTCCTTATAGCATATTCGAATATTAAATGATTAACCCATTCTTGTCACGCATATTCGTCTTTTCACTGTTTTATTTCAAGAAATGTATCTAGGGTTACAAACAGTTTAGGTCCTGATGATACGCCTAATACCTCTGCGGCTCATCTAGATTCACTTTGTTAAGATACATGTTTATTCAAATTCATTTATGATTTAAACTAGTGGTTTGTTTTTTTCACAAAAACAGATGTCTCTCCCATCATCCTATTTCCAATACACAAGTTATCAGGGGAGACAATTCAACCTCCCGACGAGCACAACACCTCCAGTGGTTAGTTTGCTACTGACCGTGTCAAGGCGGTTCTATCTTTGTCACCCTTACTTTTGTTTGTCTTGTGTCTGTGCTTGTGTTTTGTTCATGTTTGTCTCTGGTGCTTGTGTATTTGTTGGTGTTTTCTGTTTTCTTCTCGTGTGTTTGCGTGTGTTTGTTTGTGTGTTTGGTTATGACATGCTGTCTGTTGGTGTGTTGGTGGTGATTGCGTATTGTGTGTGGCTTTCTACTGTATGTGTGTGTGAGTATACATTGCTATGCTTTCTGTAGGTGTTTTGCTGATGGTGGAGTTTTGTGTGTGGCGTTTCCTGCTTGACTTTACTACTTTTTCATTTAGCAGCGCCCTGAAAACTGACTCCATTTAAATTCGGTTTCACAATGTCCAAGACTAGACCTTTAATTCTTTTAAACCTTTTCATTTTGGCAGACATCGTTATGCATGTTGTGGAGTTGTCTGGAGGGGGAATTTTATTTACATTTTGACTTTGGTGAAAGTGGGATAAGGACGAGGTTGGGTACCCGTAAACCAGGTTTAAGTCCCCCAGTAGCCCCTTTTTTTTGGCTGCTGGCCGTTCCAAGGCGGCACTCCTGCTTTCAGCCTACGGTCAATTGTGTTGTTTAATATGCTTAATGTTTAATGTGTTTCGTCTTGATATGCGTCCTGTTATGTTTTGTCTTGTGGCTTTACCGTTTCTTGTTAGATGGTGTTTGGTGCGGTGTCATTTCGTGTGTGGCTCTCCCTGTTTGACTATTTTTCCATATTGTATAATACGGAACTTTTCATGTCTTCATATATATTAGGCAACGAACAGTTCTTTGAAGGTTTTGTGTGTATATGAGCGTGCATTTCACGCGTGCTTCCGGTGTTGCTGTGCGCTTTCGTGTCTTGTTTCCGAATTTAATGCCTAACTTATATTTTATTTTGTTTTATATTTTCATCGACAATTGATTATTTACTCTGAGATCGAATTAAAGGGATTTTAACAGCCATGTGTGTAAGACTTCACATCAACAGAGGGCAATATCCAAATGGGATGAAACATGAACATTATCTTTAATGTAACATGAAAAAGTATCTCAATGTGTCTTCCTTAACCCAATTACGGTCTGTTATTATAGTTGTCCAGTCCTATTATAGGTAAACAACGAGCAGTGAGGCGTGAATGTACTTTACATTTTGGTACGTTCCACGATTTAAGGGTGTCGGCATTGCTGCAGTCCATCTAAGAGGTGTACCTAATATGCGAATACAAATGGGATGCTAAGTAACTCGGTAACACACCAGGATCAAAAAAGTTGTTTTAACTGTCTTCTCCTGTTTGTAAAGAAACAAACCACATTAACTAGAGAACATGCATTTGCTTCGCAGATTACAATTAATCGCTAATCAGACTTATATTTGATGAAATTGTATTTGTTTGTACTTAACCCTTCGCTTGCTGAATTTTAAAACACATCTCCCCTTCTTTACCCATGCCCTGTAGTATAATTCCATATATCTTCACTGTTTACACGTATTTCGCTGTGCAATCACTGCTGTGGAGTGCACTGGTTGCACAATCAACTTGTAAATACTAAATAGTGCAGACTCTGATGAGACAGCTCCTGCAGGAGCTGTCTCATCTGGGTCTTCACTATTTACAGGTACGTATATTGACGTGAATAACAAGCGAAGGGTTAAAATGTATTTCCCCAGTAAGTGCTGTACCTATTATACAATATACTGTGTACACAAACAACTGCGATTATCCCATACTTCAGGTCGTCGAACAGTTTAAGAGACCAAATGAGAATCATGTATGGTTGTAATGCTCGTCGTTTTGTTGACGCATGTTTGACTACGGTTTTTGATTCTACCAAGCCTCAATATTTCGTAAGGAATTGCACGTTTATCGTTTTGACAGTTTATTCGTTACATGGGTATAATGTATCTGCACACTATTCTACGATTTTTATTTGTATGTCTAACATGGAGGCTTCCAAAAGCGGTCTAAGGACAATGCCACGTCTACCCTTTTGTACCATAATATTGACACAGTGGTGTATTGTAAGGCGACTGAAAGGCGAAAACAACTTGGCCGTGCACCACATACGTATAATGTTTTATGATCGTTCTTTGCCTGTACGAGTATATCGGATGACCAAGTGAATGGAGCTAATAACGCGACTGTGTGACTTCCTACCGATGTAATGAATATTCGCAATACTTGTAAACAATTTTACCGATATTTGCATTACGGTCGTTGTTGTAGCAAACATTGCACTATCACCGCGAAGCATCCATCGGAAAGATGTCCGAACACTCGCCATACCGTTACCACATCCCATTTAACACTGTAGTTCAATGTAGTTCGATCAAAATATTCATGATAATCATATCAGATCGAAAGGAAGCTATCAAGTGAATCAGAAAGAAAATTAACCACGTCATATTTTTATATTAAATTCTCCGTGAGATTGTAAGAGTAATTTATTTGAAAAGAGTGTTCAAATAATGAATAGATTACTGAACGATTTACCTGTTAAAGCGTCCCATGGCACATTTGAAAAAGGACAGACCCCGATCTGATGGCTCATACATGAGACTGTACTGTTTACCGAACTAATACAGACCAAATTATATAGTTTTCGCAACTGTAGAAAACCCTTAATTCATGGTTCCACTATATAACGTTCCTACATGCTTACTTATCAAGTATATTTAACTCTATTGTGGGAAGTGAGACATGCAATCTACTACAATGCACTTATTTGTAGCAGGAATACAATGGTTTGTTCACGAGATTTCTATAATCAAGTTTATAACAATATTTCCTTTCAAAATATTTGGAAAGGCGTACGAGTTATCGCCAACCGTTATAACTCGTCTCGATGTTTCAGAACTTGTAGGTAAAAACATGTACCTGAAAATAGATGTGGACTATTGAAAGGAGTCACAATGAACAAACGAAACCTATGAACGTTTGCAAATATTTGGAGATATCGAGTTCTTCAAAATCATTAAAACACTTGAACATGGATCTGGCATGCAGTGGTATTTTCAAAACAAGATGTGTTTGTGAAACACTATGCCCCCTCGATATGATATTTGACCCTAAAGGATGACCTTGATCTTGACATGTCACCCCTCAAACTGTGCAGCTTCATGGGGTGCACATGCATACCACATATCAAGTCTGTATCTCTACTGGTTAAAACATTATGGCCAATGTTAAAGTTGGTGACCTTTGACCATGAAGGATGACCTTGACCTTGACATGTTACCCCTCAAACTGTGCAGCCAAATGAGAAACACATGTATACCAACTATTAAGTCTGTATCTCTACTGCTTCAAAAGTTATGGCCAATGTTAAAGTCGGTGACCTTTGACCCTGAAAGATGACCTTGACCTTGAAATGTCACCTCCAAACTGTGCAGCTTCATGAGATACACATGCATACCAAATGTCAAGTCTGCATCTACAGGTTCAAAAGTTATGGCCAATGTTAAAGTCGGTGACCTTTGACCCTAAAAGATGACCTTTACCGTGACATGTTGCCCCTCAAAATGTGCAGCTTCATGAGATACACATGCATACCAAATATCAAGACTCTATCTCTATTGGCTCAAAAGTTATAGCCAATTTGTAGTTGTGACCTTTGACCCTGAAGGATGACCTTGACATTTCACCCCTCAGACTGTGCTGCTTCATGAGATACACAAGCATGCCAAATATCAAGTCTCTATCTGTACTGGTTCAAAAGTTATGGCCATGTTAAAGTCAGTGATTTGACCCATATGTTTGACCTCTGACCTTTAAGGATGACCTTGACCTTGACATTTCCCCCTCAAAATGTGCGGCTTTATGAGATACATATGCATGCCAAATATCAAGTCTCTATCTGTACTTGCTCAAAAGTTATGACCAATGTTAAAGTCGGTGATTTGACCCATGTGTTTGACCTCTGACCTTTAAAGATGACATTGACCTTGAAATGTCACCTCTCAAAATGTGCGGCTTTATGAGATACATATGCATGCTAAATATCAAGTCACTAGCTGTACTGGCTCAAAAGTTATGACCAATGTTAAAGTTACAGACAAAGAAACAGACAATTTGACCTTTGACCCTGAAGGATGACATTGACCTTGACATTTCACCCCTCAAAATGTGCAGCTTTATGAGACACACACGCATGCCAAATATCAAGTCTCTATCTCTACTGGTCCAAAAGGTATGGCCAATGTTAAAGTCAGTGATTTGACCCATATATTTGACATCTGACCTTGAAGGATGACCTTGACCTTAACATGTCACCCCTCAAAATGTGCGGCTTTGTAAAATACATATGCATGCCAAATATCAAGTCTCTATCTGTACTGGCTCAAAAGTTATGACCAATATTAAAGTTGCGTTAAAGTTACAGACAAAAAACAGACAATTTGACCTTTGACCTGAAGGATGACCTTGACATTGACATTTCACCCCTCAAAATGTGCGGCTTCATGAGATACACAAGCAAGTCAAATATCAAGTCTCTATCTCTACTGGTCCAAAAGTTATGGCCAATGTTAAAGTCGGTGATTTGACCCATATATTTGACCTCTGACCTTGAAGGATGACCTTGACCTTGACATGTTACCCCTCAAAATGTGCGGCTTTATGAGATACATATGCTTACCAAATATCAAGTCTCTATCTGTACTGGCTCAAAAGTTATGACCAATGTTAAAGTTGCTGACAAACAAACAGACAGACAGACAGACAGGGCAAAAACAATATGCCCCCCAGATCTGATCTGGGGGGCATAAATATAAGAGGAACAGAGCAGCCCACAATTAGCTGTGAATACGCTTTTAACCGGTGCTAGGGGGCGTGCGTAGTATGACACTTTTAATACCTGCTCATGAACAGACTCAATGAAACCGAGTCTGTAATTCTTGGTTTGTAGTGTTGTTTTTGCTTTCGAAAGATTTCCTACTTTCAGCCCTTATGTACTTCACAAAAGCAGTTTTTTAAGTACGTGTGTGGCGGTCGTAAAACTTCGCCCGTGTCTTCATTTCCAGTGTTGTATGTTCTGGTCCTTCGGGATCATTAGTTTTGATGTTATTAGTTTTGAAAATTGATAACCGCTTTAGCCGGTGCTAGTGGGAATGAGTAATATTGCAATTTTCATAAGAATTCATGAACAGACTGAATATAACCGAGTCTGCAATTTTATCTTTTTGCTTTATTGCTTTTAAAGGATCGCCTACTTTCAGAAATGATCTAATATAGTATAGTTAGATAATTGGATAATTACTCCCTGACCGAGTAGTGGACCGACTGTATTGTTTGGTCAATAGTTTCTAAAAAGCTTGTTTGAAGTGAAGGTAGTCAAACGTACACCAGATCCGAACGTTAACAGACAGTACATTCTTTTACACTGTGATCATGGTTAAAGCAGCGTTCAAGTTCTCGGACGTATCGTCAGGTATCAAACTGTTTTCGAAATATATCAATAATTATCTAGCTGGACTGTATTAATAATATATTTGCACCAAGTTCTATCTCATGTTCTCTCTAGCCCGAATGAGGTTGATTTATATTGGAACGACATGCCAGGAAATACTGCTAATTCATTTGTCAGAACCTGGTTATATGGCGTTTCTGACCGACTTCTACAAAAGAGACAAATACGAGTTTATAGAAAACATTAGAAACATCTCTAGAAGTCAGATAAGTGATGCTGATGGAAACAACTACATATCAGCAGAGGAATATAACACAGAACATTCATGTATTGGCTTTAAACTTAAATCCGATCGACATTGGCATTCCGAATTCCGTATGTAGTGACTTGTTTAGACAGATAATGACCGCATATAACGTATTGGATGTCTACGATGAATATAAGGAAACCATCGACTAAACCTATACTATTCCTATCTAAACCAATCAGAACATCAGAAAACGTTCTGCTTATTTCAAAAACATTATTGTTCGGAACACAAGAGACGCAGCGTTGAAGACGACATTTGCTTCGTTATTTGTCTACTTTCCAGCTAGAATAATCGCCAAAGTTACACTATGAATTTACCATATAAATATGTAATGATGTTTACTGTCACACACGGACGCCAGTTTCAGTTTTCATCTTTAATCTTTTCCCCGTTTTTTTTTTCAAGAAATGTAGAGTTACCAACAGGTTGGGTTCTGTCTAGATGCTTAAAACCTCGGCGGTTTATTATGATCCAAACCGTTATGCTGATTTTTCCTCTGTCAACTAGCAATCATACTGAATGTTGTTGTGTTCTCGTCCATATAGGAACCACCACATACACATAGTCGCCCAAACAGCACCATGACAAAACAGCACGAATTGTGCATCACTTGTCGCTGATTTGTTTTTGTACTGCTGTGAGAGAGATTTCATGTTACGTTTTAATCCACAATCACAATAAGATGTTATAAAAGCCTTCAATGAAACTTCTCGATATTTGGATGATAGTTTTAACTTAGATAACCCTTTCTTTGATGTTCTGATACCTACAATTTATCCTAAAGAAAATTAACCCGTCCGACAATTATGCAGCGTTTCTTGATCTAGACCTTAAAATTGATAATGGAATGATTTCTTCTAAACTATATGACAAAAGAGATGATGATTTTAATATTGTCAATTTCCCTTATCTTACGGGGTTTATATATCTCAACTTATTCGTTTTGCTAGAGCTTGTTCATCTATTGACGATTTTAACAGTCGAAATCTCATTTTAACTGAAATGCCGCTTAAGCAAGGATATAGATACCATAAACTAAGAAAAACTTTCTCTAAATTTTACTATCGAAATCTCTCACTTATTGGCAAGTACCAATGTAATCTCAAGGCACTTCTGCGACACGGAATTTCACATCCTGAATTTTATGGAGATGTGATTTACAAACTTCGTAAAATTATTGAACATATCCATTTTCTCACTTTGTTCATCAAATATGTTAAATATTCATTAAACAGGGGTATGATCCCATAGTACTACAACATACTGCATGTTTGGTTGTCAACCCTTTTACAGTTGGCAATCACGCAGGCCTCTTTGCATGTACGCGGACAAGAAATGTTTAGTACTCTATGAAGGCGACCTCTTAAATCCAGGAACGGAAGGAGAACGTCGGATATCTGTAATATTTCGTTTTTGTCGTGCTCTTTATTGCTTTTCTACAGTTACTCTGTTTGCAGCTCAATCATTGAGTTCACTAGCGATAGGTGGATACTGTTTGTTCACTTAATGTTTTCGTTATACATGCACTTTACCACTGTATGTGCCATCACGGTTGTTGTATATTAGTCGGAGAGGGGATACGTTTATTTATACTGTCTTTTAGGGTGGGGATGGAATAAGTGTGAGGTTTGGCGCCCAAAAACCGGTTACCCCCCCCCCAGTGACTTTTGTTACTGACTGTTCCAAGGCGGAACTTCCATCTCCCCCCTGTTGTATGTTTGTTTTGTCTTTGTGCTTCTCTTGATGTTTTTATATTGCTGTTTCCTTGTGTTGCTGTTCGGGCGGCTGGTTGTTTCGTATGTGGTGTTTCCTGATGACTCATTTTTGTACTTTCTATGGTTATCTATGTTGAAAATAGAATCCAAATATCAAGAGGTCTCATTGAATGCCTTTATGACATCTGCTTGAGATTTCGAGTTCAGACTCAAAATAAAATCTCTCTTACAGCAGTATAAAACAAATCTGCGACGAGTGGTGCATAATTCGTACCCATAGAATACCAATAACCTGGTGGTATATAACATTCCTATAACGTACGAATATGTTTTCCAGAAGAAAGGTTACTGTTTCAGAAAGTCAAATTGGTGTAATATCGTCAGTAATAAATATTTTCTGGATTACTTTAGTAAGCCATCTCTAATTAAATAATGAGGAAGATATGTGTATAAAGTAGAAAAGGTCGACAATTTCAATTTACATTTATCAGAAAAGAGACATTTACGAGATTAAGAAGCATATGAATACAAGAAATCTTATCTGTGATGCTATACTGTTTCAGTGGATGGCAAAAGCTCCAGCAAGTATTTTGGATAGCAACTGATACATTATGTTTCGTCATGATTGCATTATGACCAATTCATTCCATTTGCAAGGGTTTTCTACCAGAAACTATATGCATATGTAGCCTTTCAAAACTACTTAGTGAGACAAACAATGCAGATCTTGATAAGATTTGTATTTCGATAATATATGTGTGGTCCATTGTGGTTCAATTTAACTACCGCTATCGCAATTTACATCTCTGATACGCCCCTATATATGATTCATTAAATTTCCTGAAGATTTAATACTCCAAAGACTCCTATACAATATTATTTGTTTCCTTAATTACTAGACCTTTCAAAGCAGTTGTCTTCATCCAAGTTCGGCATTCGTATCTGTGATCGTTTTCAGAATAGAAGCTCCAAATCAAACACAACGTGAAATATGAAGGCGGTTGTTTCCTTGGTAAGACTTTTTATTTCATTTTGAACTGATAGAAGTGTTTTGATCATTTACTAACACCTATAGTAAGGATTTAACCTCATCATGCTCAGCCGGTCTTCACTGGCATTTGCATACAGTTTGGACCCAGATGACAGATAAGCATCTCTCTAGGACAAACGATATTTTTTCCTCGTTCTCTAGCTCAATAGGAACCTATTAACCTATTGTCGATGTTTTCCTTTACAGATTCTACTGTTGACATGCCTTACTGCAGACGCAGACAATGAAGGTTGGCCATATTTAAATTTGAGAGAACCACGTTTACATGTTGTAAAAAAAAGATCGAGGTCATTAACTCATTTAATATATTCTGAAAATAGGTGATCCTTCGAAAGCAAAAGTAGAAATGCAAAAATAGAAAATTGCAGACTCGGTTTTATTGAGTCTGTTCATCAGTAGTAATTAAAAGTGCAACACTTTTAAAACTAATAACATGAAAACTAATGATCCCGAATGACCAGAAAATATAACAACAATGAGAATGAAGTACGGGGCGACTTTTACGGCCGCCACATGTGTTTACTCTGGGCATTTGGACGATTCAGTGGTATGTGTAAATTATGTTATTAAGTGTTATCGATTTATGTTATTAAGTGTCATTTATATGATTATGCCTACAGTATATCATTGTAATTCGTTCTAATGTACCTTGTTAGGCAGACGATGCATACCTCCATCAGATGTCTCCTTGTGGCTATGTCCTATTTAGAGGACAGAGGACATAAATTGGTATAATTTCATAAACAATTAGCTCTTTCAAATAAGGTGGCTGCGTATTACAGAAAGTAAGACCTGCATAATTATGCTTACACATTGGATCCAAAATGAATCGGAAATTTGCAACTGATTTGCAACAGATCGGAGGTTTATCAAATATATGTTTGACGGTAGGATTAAGATTGAAAACACATTTAGTGAAATTGATACCTTACTTTTATTCCGTATTTACCTTGTTACCGCCACAGTAACGACAAATCGAATAATAGGACATCTACAATGGTCGAATCAGTGATTACTATTGACCGAATAACTCTGGATCTCAACAGACTCCAAACTGTTTTACACTTAACATACATTTTATTAAATAGAGTTGAAGAAACGTCCACTCTAGAACTTAAAACATTTACAGACGAATCTTATTATGGACAAACTCGTCAACTTGCAACAACAAGTATTTAACCCTGATGAAAGTTAATTTATATGTACTAATTGTATGAATATTATTGAAATTGCATTATGAGCAAGAGCAATTTCGACCTTTGGTACAACAATTGTAGTCATATCTATATCAAATCATAACCAAACAAGTTAGTTGCGATAGGAATAGTATTATCTGGTTCTAATTTGTTTCGAAAAGACACAATATAACATGACGTCAATATCAGGAACTGATAGCAAAACACTAATACAAGAAATACATTTATATTTCAGATTACAGTGTTTTAGCGTTAATCAGACTTCTATATGCTTTTTCCAAGTTGTTCGTGTTTGTAGCTAAAATGCATTTCCTCAGTAAGCACTGTAATTATTTTAAGATATATTGCACACGTACATGTAGAATACGACTGCCGCAGCGATGCGGTCATAGCAGAGTTCAGATTTAACCCTTCGCTTGCTATTCACTCCTGCAGGAGCTGTCTCATCAGGGTCTGCACTATTTACAAGTTGACTGTGCAACCAGTGCACTCCACAGCAGAGATTGCACAGCGAAATACTTGTACACAGTGAAGATATATGTAATTATACAACAGGGCATGGGTAAAGAAGGAGAAATGTATTTTAAAATTCAGCAAGCGAAGGGTTAAGAGATCGTATGATAATAGTACATGGTTGTAACTGTCATCGAATTGTTGCCGCACGTTTGACTATGGAATGCGGGTCGGGACATGCCAATTGCTACTTTGCCAGTTGCCAAATGCTAATTGCTTTTTTGCTAAATGCCAATTGCTAATTTGCCAGTTTAGTAGGCCACCGCATTGCCTGTTCGGTATCCAGATCGACGGACTTCATTCTTGAAACTTGAAACTTAATCACTTGGTTAAACGCCTATTTTAGCAAATTATGCATTCAATGGCGTTGTACATTGACATAAATAAAATCAGAGACAAATAAAAATCTATAGAGGATATATAATACACGAATATACATTTAAGAAAGCATAAAAACTAATATCCATAAAACGATTGTTAAAAACTGTTATAATATACTAAAACCCAGACTTTATATAAAGTACTGTATGCATCTAAAACACACGGACAGTTTCTAAGAAATATTAAAAAGTGAATCAAAGTGTCTGAAATAATGCGTTTTTAACTTTCTTTTAAAATATTCAACATTTTCTGCTCTTTTAATCTCGCTAGGAAGCCCATTCCAAAGTCTGGGACCTACTGTCCCAAAACTTCTATCACTAAAGGTCTTTCTCTTGTTGAAGGGCACAGCATACATCTCTTGGGCTTTGTCTGCCGATCTCAGACAGCGTGTTGGTGCTGGCTTTACGAGAAGTTCTGTCAGATAAACGGGAGCGTGGTTGAGAGAGCAATTGTACATGTATGTCAATATCTTAAAAGTGATCCTAGCTTTGATAGGTAACCAATGTAAGTCTTTAAGAGATTGTTTGGAGCTGTCTGACCATTTCCTATTCAAAACGAGTTTAGCGCACATATTTTGGATTCGCTGTAATTTATCTATATCACACTGTGCAATTCCGTATAGGATGACATTACAATAATCTAAATGAGAGATCACTAGTGAGAGAACTAAAATTTCGGCAGATTCTTTTGTCAAGTATTTCCTAATACATTTTATTCGATAGTAGTTCAACATGGCAACGCGACACTTTCTTTTCACGTGTTCTTTGAAGGTTAATGATTCATCGAGAAAAGCACCTAGGTATCTAATACACGTTTCCGATTCAACAATATGTTTTGTGTTCTTTATGAATGATATCTTTCAGACATTTTATAGAAATAAGATCTTAGAATCCTATTCGGTACTGTATGGAATGCGGATCGGGCCATGCCGATTACTAAATGCAAATTGCTAATTTGTCAGTTGCTAAATGCTAATTTGCCAAATGCCAATTGCTAATTTGCCAAATGCTAATTGACATATTGTCATTAATTCTAGTTTCTTTTCTCCGAAAAGTGCTTGGCGGATCCAAGGATTAGACAGATCAGTGGGCTTCATTCTACAATATGTTTTGTATCCTTATAAAAACAATAATATACCCAATTTCTGTACATCTGTACGCGAAAAGAACACGTCCGTATTTTTTTCATTTGGCAAATGGCAGTTTAGCAAATGGCAATTGGCATGTCCCAACCCGCATTCCATATTTGACTACGGCATTGGAATCTACAAGACTTTAATATCCCGTGAGCAATTTTGCGTTTGTCGTTCGAGCCATCGAGTGATATTTTAGGTCTAAGCAAGACAAGAAAATAGTGACCGCCTCCGCACACTAGTCTACTGTTTTGATTTGTTCTTGCTTGTCGAAGGGATCTAGTGCAATACCACGTCCATATATTTGTACCGTATTATCGACATCGTGGGTTATTTGTAAGGCGGATGTAGTGCGACAAAATCTGATCGTACATTCACATACATTTAACGTGTTATACTCATTTGTGGCCTGTACGGCTATCTCGGATGGCAAAGAGAGGGGAAAAATAACATGACTTCCGTATGTCTGTTTCACACTTCGGCATTGTTATAGCAAACATCGCATCACCACCGCGAAGTATCCACTCAAGGTATATCCGAATAATTGCAATACGATGATCATATCCCGTTTAAGACTAGCTTTATACAGTTTATTAAATAACATGTATGATATCCATATCCAATTGAAACGAAACTACCAAGTGAATCGGCACGAAAATACCAAGTGAATCACAACGCAATTTGACCAGGTGATAATCTTTATATCAAAGGCGCGATGAGATTGCAAGAGTAATTTATTTGAAAAGTGTGTTCAAGTCATGAATGAAGCGCTGAAACATTCACCTCCTAGAGACACTCTCCAACACGTGGCAAATAAAGGTTTCCTTGCGGCAAAAGAGTGACTTTGAGATAAGTTTGAGGTTAGGACGTCCGTAAACCGATTTAAACCCCCGGTGGTGATTTTGCCACTTACGTTCCAAGGCGGTACTCTCTTTGTCACCCTTAATTTTGTTTGTCTTATGTCTGTACTTGTGCTTTTATTCATGTTTGGAATGTTTATCTCTAGTACTTGTGTGTGTGTTAAGGCTTTCTGTGTTCGTCTCGTGAATGTGTGTTTGTTTGGGATCACATCTATCGATCTTGGTGGTAGTTGCGTCTTGTATGTGGCTTTGCCTGCTTGACTTTACTACTATTTCATTTATATACCCAAGAGCATACATGATAAAGTAGTAACGGAATCGAGAAAAGCAACACACGCAACTACCACCACAAAATCGATACAAACTAAGCGACACACACACAGATACACACACACCGAACCATACATACAAGATGAAAATTACATACATGCTGGTATCACAGCGGTGTAATGCAGCGCACCAGATCGTTTAAAAAAGACGTCACGCGCCCTATGAAGATAGAAAAATCTTAATAAGCATAGTGTATCTGCTTACACTGTGACTTTGAGTAACGACTGGCACATAAACACCGGGTCCGTGCATCGAAATCAGCCCCTGAAACCCAAGATAATCTAAACTTTTGCAAAGAAACTCACCGAGTTCGTCAAAAAAATTAATTCCATCAGTAAATTGCTTACTTGTTCAGTGATTCAGATCCACCGCCTAAATACCAACCATGTGCCCGCCAACCATTATCAACTTAATTGAGACTAACTTTTCCGTCTCGTCTCTCATAGTAGCCGTTTACGCGTTGCGCTCGAGTGACGAGAGACATTCCCACACACCTCCACACTGGATGGCGAGACAGGCCGGTATGTAAGCCAGTGCTCACTGATATACCGCCCATTTCGGCCGCGGGAGTGGGCGAGGACCCTCGACGGATTCTCTATACTACCCATGATCTGACGGCTCATACAGGATGATACTGTGCATACTGGCATAATGGACAGGGTATCCCAAAAAGAATGGAACCCTGGATCGAATGTGTATTTTAACCAATGTAATCGGACACTTTAAAATGTAAATATTTACTTTTGTAGATATGACATTTGTGAATATTTCTGCTAAATTTCTCTTAAACATATACATTGGGTTTAAAGATACTAGTATTCTAATGAATGCACCTTAAATTTTGGATGCTTTCGTTTAAATGCTGATATCTTAAAAACCAATGAATATGTTCAGCCAAAATTAGACAATATATGACAAAATGTTGTCTCTACTAAGCTACATACATATACATTTAATTTAAGTTAGCAGTATTGACAGAAATGGAATAACTTGCATATCATAATCCCGGGTTCCGATTTTTTGGGGGGACACCCTGTAGATCCGAGTCTATGGTTTCTGCAATGGTAAAACATTCATTTACATGACGTTATCTATAGCGTTCCTACGCGATTGCCTTTCAAGTATATCTGACTCTATAATGTGCAAACTGTAACATAAAATATACTGCACTACATGTATATGATGACAGTAAATATAACCGTTTGTTCATGAGACTTCTTTACTCATGATTTTACCAACAGGTCCCTCAGACTATCTGAAGGCGAAGTGGCGGGCGAGTTATTTGATCTTAAACCATCGTAATACATCTCGATTTTTCCGAGCTTGTAGGTAAGTGCATGCTGACTTTTTCACATTGAATTAAATTGAACAAACCCAAT
Organism: Azorinus chamasolen; assembly: GCA_963576725.1. Classification (NCBI taxonomy): domain Eukaryota; kingdom Metazoa; phylum Mollusca; class Bivalvia; order Cardiida; family Solecurtidae; genus Azorinus; species Azorinus chamasolen. The sequence continues at coordinate 23,410,963 of OY755247.1, forward strand.
ATAGAACGTTTAGAAATATTCGGACATATTGAGTTCTTCAAAATCAGTGACATCTTGAACATGGTTATGGAATGAAGATATATTTTCGTAAGACGAACGTATTCATTAATAATTAGGCTGTAGTCATTATGGATGAATGGTACTTCAGTCAATCGTTTCTTAAAAAATGGAAAACAGAGAGAGTTTCACACACACACACGGGCACGGCACCAAACATCATCCAACAATAAACAGCACATTACAAGATAAAAAAGTGACGGTGTACATCAATGAACAATGAGTAAAGTCAGGCAGGAAAAGCCACAAACAAGACTCAAGCATCACCAAAACATTGCTAGAATGCTAGTAATACACAGCCACACACACAGACACACAGCCACACGCATGCGATGAACATTTAATCATAAACATATGCACAAGTACATACACACAAAGAAACCAGACAAACATAAAAGTAAGAGTAACAAAGACACTTACCGCCTTTGAACTTTAAGTGGCAAAGCCGATTCTGAGGGATTAAACCGGTTTACAGACGTCCTAACCTCACACTTATCTCAAAGTCACCCTAGCAAAACAAACAGTGTAAATAAAGGTATCCCTGCCGGACTTCCTAACAACATAGAAGACGGTAAGTACAGTGTCAAATGTAAAACATTGTATAACAATAACTGTGATAGTCCGTCAGATATGTACTTAATGACTTTGCTTAGGTCAGGGCAACTGCAGGGAAACCGATAAGGGCACGACAGTGAACAGGCAATACATAAGTCTGGTAAGCTCATGCCGTTTCATACCATCATGTAATACTACCATCGGCTTGTCTTCGCGCACGAAAAAAGGGAAGCGTAGCTGCCGATGGTAAAAGGCCCAATGACAAAACATGCAGTGTGTTGCAATATAATTGGGTTATAACCTTTCTTCCTAAACGTTTAAATGTGTTTAATAACCAAGTCATGAAAATGGATATTATCCCGAAATTCCCTAAACGTACGAATATGAGCCATGCAAGAAACATCAAATGCAAAATAAAAAGCCGCCCGAACAACAACACAAGAAAACAGCAAATGTACATAACTACCAAAAACATAAAGAGACACAAAAATACAAAACAAACAAACAATAGGAGGAAGATCGAAGTACCGCCTTTGAATGGTCTGTGACAAAGGTCACTAGGGGTTCAAACCGGTTTAGGGGCGCCCATCCTCACATCCCCAACCTAAAAGACAAAAAGTGTAAAATAACGTTTCCACTCTCCGACTAATGTACAACAACAGCGATGGCAAATACAGTGGTAAAGTGCATGTAGAACAAAAACACATTTAATTGAAACAACTGTATCCACCTATCGCTAGTGTACTCAATGAATGAGCTGCAAACAGAGAAACTGTAGAAATGTAAAAAAAAAAAAAAGGTACGTCAAAAACGATATATGTGTACAAATATCTGACGTCCTCCTTCCGTTTCCGGATTTCAGAGGTCGCCTTTATAGAGTACTTGTCGGTGTACATGCAAAGAGGGCAGCGTGATTGCCAACTGTAAAAGGGTTGACAACCAGACATGCAGTATGTTGTAGTACCATAGGATTATATCCCTTTTAAATGAATAGTTTAATGTATTTAATGAACAATGTGAGAAAATGGGTATGACCAATAATTTTACAAAGTTTTAAATCACATCACCATAAAATTCAGGATGAGAAATAACGTGTCGCAGGAGCGCCTTAAAATTACAATAAAACTGATTCCAATAACTCTTTTATTAAACAACTAAACTCAGACTAAACAACAAACTCCTTTTTCCAACCACTCCCGTTTATTTTACTTCATATATTATTCATAAGAATACAGTCTGACTATTAATACAATTCCATATCACATTCAAACTTTGTATCTCGGCTTTTCTTTGGTTCTTGTTTTGTCCTATTGCCTCTAAAAGCAAAGTTATGACGCATTTTCGTAACAAAGGTAGTTTCGAAACTGTCAAAATAGACACAGCTGGGACAAAATTATTTTGGAGGCATGCTCAAAATATGTTCTGAGGACTACAACGAACAATTTTATACCCATGAAAAAACGCCTAGGGGTGCTTCGGTCACCATGATTAGGACCCAGTCTATTAACTAAAAAAATAACACAGTACACCATAGGGTAAAATTAGGAGCATGTTTGAATTGAAAGTAGTCACAATTACAGAAACGTCCTACATTACGCAGACATTAGTTTCGTTTACCACTTGGAATGGTTATAATAGATGACAAAGTAGTAAAGTCAAGGAGGAAAAGCCATACACAAGTCACAGACCAATACCAATACATCAATAGAAAATAAGTGACACGCACACAACTGAGCGAGTACACACACATACACATACATGTTTCAAATTGTTGACGAAGTATATCAAGACATTTCTCCATGACCTGTATTTTCGATATGTTTGCACAAATTTTCCTTTCCATCCCATGTTCTTTCTAGTTCCAACGAGGATGAGATATATTGGAACGACGTGGTAGAAAAAGCTGCACATTCATTGTCGGAATCTAGATATATGGCGTTTCTGACAAACTTATACACAAAAGACAGAGATGAGTTTATAACGAGCGTTCGAAACATGACAGAAGCAGGAATCAATTCCCTTGATGCTGATCAAAACTCTTATATCTCAGCGGAAGAATTTTACACTGAACACTTATGTCTGGGCTTTAAAGTTGAAGCCAGTAAGAATTTTTTCGACGCTCTGAAACCGACGGCAAATGTAATTCCGAATTCTAAAATCATTGAAGCTTTCCTACAGACATGGACGGGAAATAATGGAACGGATGTGATCTATGATGCATGGAAGGACACCATTGCCGACACAAATTATCCCAACTAAATATTTCAGAACAAAAGAAAACCGTTCTGCGTATGTCAAATAAATAATTGTTCGGAAAACAACTGAAATAATGTTTCTACATTTTTTTCTAATTTCAAGCTCTATAGCAGTCGCCCTAAGCGTTTTCGCATCACTTGTATCCTACATTAAGCAGCCGACTACAACTTGTGCCGATGTATATGACAGTTCAAGTCGTTTGAATAAAATCGGTTCTGTTCTTATAGTTTTGATTAACCCATTCCCTCATATTGACAACTTTTAACGACTCTGTAAATGTCCCTTTGTGCAACCATTGTGATAAATAGAGCGATTTATCACATTGGTTTCAAACTACAAAATTGTAAAAAAATCCTTTTCTCTAGTTAAATCTCCTTTTCTGTAGATTTATTCAAAGATGTATCTAACAATAGCCCATGAGGTAATAGGTTAAGAGGTTTCCTGTATTATAGGCATTAGTGTATGTCTCTCTATTCCTTCGAAACATTCATACTGCAATTCAAACTTCTGCAATTTTCTCTTTTTGCATTGCTGCTTTTGCTTTCGAAGGATATCCTACTTTCAGATTGTATGTACTTCACAACAGCAGGTGCTAAGTGCTTGTGTGGCGGTCGTAAAATGTCGTCCCGTACTTCATTCTCAGTGTTGTTATACTTTCTGGTTCTTCGGGATCATTGGTTTCGATGTGATTTGTTTTGAAAATTGAATACCTCTTAAGCCGGTACTAGGGGATGTGAATAGTGTTGCATTTTGAACTACTGCTCATGAACAGAGTCAATAAAACCGAGTCTGCAAATTTCTCTTTTGTATTGCTGCTTTTGCTTTCGAAGGATCTCCTCCTTTCAGAATTTATACCTTTCCTTATACATGTAGATTAATTATCTGAATGTTTACTGAATAATTCGTTCATTGTCACTTATGGTCTTTTACCTCAGTTTTCAATTTTAAACTGTCCACCGTTTTGTGTCAAGAAATGCATCCATAGCTACAAACAGTTTGGGTCCTTATAAAACGCCTAATAACTCGGCCGCTCATTTTGTTAGAATAAGTGTTTATTCAAATGCATGTATGACTTAAATGTTGCATGTATTAACTATTAATGTTAATTACCATTTACGTTAGATGTGGATTTTCCATCGCCCAATGAGATACATTTCACATTGTGTAAACTTATGTCATGCCAAGTATTCTAGTATGTTATCTCAAAAACGATTTAGATTTTTAAAACATATGGTGTATACAAGTATTGCTTCAATATTAAAATGCAAAATGCAAAATTATTAATGGCGATATATATATACCAAATAGCGTTAGCAATATTGTTGTTATTCACGACACATCCGACACAAAGTCGAGTCCATTATCGTACACGGGACAAAAGCATGCACTAATGTTTCATATGTTACAATTCAATATTTCATTATCTTACTTTCTCACGATAATTAACCAAACTGATGTGTAGTTTAACTTCGATAATTCGAAATGTAAGCATAGAAATATGCTTAACGCAGGTTGTAAACCAGACAAAAAGCTCCCAGAGGAGCGTGCCCAATAACGTTTACACTGCCTTAAGCTTACTGATAAGAATGCTACGTATTTGAGTATTCAAGTAATCGAGTCTTTATTGTACTTATGACCGATATAACGAATAATTCAAAAGGTAACACATACACGTGTATTTCTACCTAATATTCTATATTCTATATTCTACTTGGAAGATGGTGATACATGTAGTAATTCGCAACTGTTTGTATCAAGATGAAACGCAGATTATCAAACCTCTGTACAGTGCCGTTATGCCATGACGTAGACATGCGATGAATGATGGTCGTACAAAGAAGACTGTACAAGGGTTACACAAAGGAAGAGTACAAAAGCTGAAATCCTACAGGATAATTAAAGCCGAATACAGTGAATTATTGATTATTCGAATAGTCAATTACGTATCATTATTGATATTTAAGCCAATGAAAGTCATGCAGAAGTAATATTATTAACCCCTCTCGTGCTATTCTGTAAATCTGCATTTGCGAATAGACCAATACAAAAGAGCCATCCGGTATTGGTCTGCACTATTTGCCAGTGACTACAATTAAACTTTAGTATAATTCAGCTGGATAATATTCATAGTGGTTCGATTCAGTTTAAGTTTTAATGAGCTAATTGTCCAATCACAATTGACATGTTCTCGTCAACTCATTGTTACAGGTCGAACAGATACTGAGAGAACAACGTGAAAATGTAGTGAATCTGCAGATTTCGAGTGCACTCATATGACAGATTAAATGCTCGTTCTACGCTTCTTCTGTGTGTTTTGTATGTTGTGTTTCCTGCATAACGTTACATGTACTTTTCTTCTTTTAATTGTACCCCATAAATACACCTTTCACCAAACAGAGCAATATGTAATTTTACAGTTCTGTGGCCATGTGTTATTATAATATTTAATCTAATAAATATTCATAATATCATTATTCAGTACATATCTATTAATGGAAGAAAGGGTTAGATAGTCATTGCAGGGTATGTCTGAACAGGATGATACTGTTCGAGTATACAGTGAAATCATGTATTGAATTTGAATTGGAACATAGCTGTGTGTTTGGTTTGTTTAAGCTATACATGAAAATAATAACCCAGACTTTCAATTTAGTACAAATATCGGTCATGGATACAGGTGGCATTTTATGCAGAGTGAACGCCGTACAAAAAGCTTTTCTACATGACTTCCAGCCTGTATTAAGCAGTCACCTGCCTGAGAGTATCTAACTTCTTCTCTACTTACTGTATATTATTTTGGTCAGATTTTTGAAAGATACAACATATGATCATCGTGTTGTTCAACGTGACTAAAGATGAAATAATGTGGTATCAGATAAACTGCTGTGAACTCGGTATCTGTATAGTATATATGTATCCTACTCTCAACCAATATTTCCACACAACTACATGAAGCACATATAAGTGTCTGTTTACAGTAAGCCCCTATAAACCGGAATTTAATAAAGAATAATTGAAATCCATTTAGGCACCTAGCTGTTTAATGGAGGATGAAATGCATGTCGAAAACTCGCATGAGAGTTTTCTGTGTGAACTTCACCCATGTCAAGCTGTAACCTGTCTTACATACCAGATATGAACCTGAACACCCTGTTAAGAGACGTTTCGTTGTATTTAAGCGAACGACACGTATTGTCTTATAGTTGAGGATTTTACTTCATTTTTTACATTCTGCAATATACTTCACTTATAGGCAGTTTCGTGTGTGTGTTTCAAACATTTCACCCATAGGGGATTTCAGCTGACACAAAACATCTTATTGTAATGAATAGGAATTCAATAAAATTTAATAATATCAAATACCTACGGGAAAAACGATGTCGGTTAATGTATTTTAGAAATCTGTCTCAGTCTCAAGGAAAACCTTTCAGTTTATTCTCAACACCTTTTAATATTGCCGCATCAAATGTTTCTTATACAAATAACTACTACCCAGCATTAAGTAGCCACAACCTGTATAATAGCGTCAAAATTCCTCTCCACTGTCTGGGAAATTAAAGTAGGCCTCAGTGCTCTGATGACATTGTAGACCCCTTCAATCATAAAAAATGTGACGATGTATCTACTAAAGTTTAACCTTACACGGACCGATATGAAAAACATTATTACATATTCTTATAAAGATCAGTCAGTACAAAACCTTACAATAATTAGCTTCCAAACCACGTCGACCTGTTTCGGCCGACAGTGTTTGCAATGCAATAGGAATGATTCAATCAAAGAGCGGATCTTTTTATGTTACATTTTGTTACATTAGTGTCCTTTGTAAACAGTGTAGACCCATATGAGAGGTCTCCTTGAGGAGCATCTGTGTCTGCACTGTTTGTAATGTTACACATTTAGTTAGAAAAACCCTTACCTGTTCACCATAAGCCTAACTTGTTTCAAGTTTGGAATTTTCCGTTTGCAATTTCAGCGTTGTTATGGTTAAAGTAGAACAGAAATCAGGCAAAATTAGTAGGATTTAATTCAATTTGTTATTACAGAGGCATTTCTATGCCTCTGTAATAACCGCTGCTTGAAACCATTGTGATAAATAGATCATTTGCTTCTATAGGAGCAAATGCTCTATTTATCACAATGGTTTCAAACTACAAATTCTAAAATTTTACTTTTCTCTAATAAATGCTCCTTTTTGGTAGATTCGTTCAAAGAGGTTGGGTCTAAAATAGCCTATGGAGAAAAGGGTTAATGTACAATTCAAGTTTTCCTAAGAGTATACAACAAGTGCCTGAATAACGAAAAGATTTAATTCACTAACATACGTATGTACTGCCCTCTTGTTTTAATTATCGTGTGAGGTAAAGTAATTTATATTTCTAAGTTAATCTAAACTATGCGTTCTTATCACCAATGTTCTGTGACAGCTTTACCTACCAGTTCCATTTGTTCATTTAACAGTGTGTTGATAATACGTAAATTACTGTGACTGATATACATAAATCCTTTTGTTGAAATCTGATTTCTCTCGCAGTGAGATATATTTATATACCGCTGTATGAGGAACCTGTACCATTAAGTCTGCAATCTTTGCACCAGGAATGTGATTTATCTGATCATGTCATAATGGCAGACATGCAACATTAGAGAGGCAGAATTGCTTGTCTGTTAATGTCAGTTATTTTGCATGCTATATCAATGGAGATTAATGCAACTCTAACATGGGTGATATTTACAGTTGCACCGTGTTAATCATGGCATACATAATAAAGACAAATTGATAATGTTTTTGACAGAAAGTTACTCAATATAGATAGGAACTCATGCAGAAAGCCCCCTGTGGTAAGTTGTCTCCTGTCTAAAGGCCGACAATAATACAAACAGTACGTACAGTAAAACATCCGATAGTTTATACACTAACAAAAATCGAGGGCTTGGTGCAAAACTATTGTAACTCCTTCACTTTGTGAAGGAGTTACAATTGTTTTGCACCAAACCCTCGAAATTTAACTATGGATCTTTAAGATTGCGGTTTAATGCAGGGAGGGTGCAAGCTATGCAGAATATTCCTCTAGGCGCTTTATGCATGACTGTCACCCTGCATTAAGCCTGCCTAAGAAGGCATCAATTCTTCGACACTAAACCTTCGAACTATCGAATATTTCAGAGTAACGAGGTTTTACTGCATTATCTGTTTTGGTTTGGAGCGTTGAATGTGATTTAGTTATTGTTGGGGTTTGGAGAGTTACTTGGGATAGCGAGATTTTACTGTAGTATCTGTTGGTATTTAGTTATTGTTGGGTCGTGGAGAGTTCCTTGTGGTAGCGAGGTTTTACTATATTATCTGTTGGGATTTAGTTATTGTTGGGGCTTGGAGAGTTCCTTGTGGTAGAGAGGCATTACTATATTATCTGTTGGTATTTAGTTAGTGTTGGGGCTTGGAGAGTTAACAATTAGTACAACTCTAGCACTAAACGTTTAATCGGTTATATATCACACACAGCGGCTATCATTCTACAAATAGTTTTAGAATAGTATGATATGGTTTCCAAGCAAATATATTACATACACAACCCTTCCGATTGAAATAACATTCGCTGAAAATACCAATTTAGACGATTTACTTCATTACTCATGGTTGTGTTCTATCGTCACCCTAAGAAAATTATTTTTATCCATAAATAAATTACAGATTACGAGACTGATTGTCATTGCAAAATATCCGGTATAATGATACAGTGTCAGCTAAAATATGTATAAAACGTCAATTTAAATATATTCAATTTATAATGAACAGACTGAATAATATCTTCTTTTACGACGTTCGATAAAGCAGTTACGATTTACATTGTGCATTATAAAGTGCATGAAATTAAGAACAGTATAACCTCTCTGAACCGGGATTCTAGTATAGAAGAATTGATACACCTTTAGGCAGATTAATGCAGGATGAGAAGTACAGAAGAATTGATATACTTTTATGTTGATTAATTGAGGATGAAAGTAGTGCAGATAACTCATTTTGGAGCTTTCTGTATGACTCTCATTCTGCTTTAAGTTGCAACCTGTATCCAAGACTGATATTTGTAATAAATTTAATGCCCAGTTTACAGGTAGTTTACTGTAACTGTCAAATAAACCCATGCCTCTTGTCACAGACTACAACAGAATTTGGTTTCAACACCTCTCAAGATAAAAAAAAAATGCTGACTCTCTGATTTGCAGAACTATTAACTGACTTCCAATTCGATGTAAATCTTGAGAAACTACAGTCAAACCTCTCTATAACGACCACTAAATTGTGTTAATTAATTGGTATTTTGGGCAGGTGGTTGTTTAAAACACGGTGAAAGTAAAACAGAACGCTCCTATAGGAGCGTTCTGTTTTACGCTCACCTTACTCTAAGCATCCACCTGCCTTTAACACAAAATGATTGATGCAATTTAGTGGCCGTTATAGAGAGGTTTACTGTAATTTAGTGGCCGTTATAGAGAGGTTTACTGTAATTTAGTGGTCGTTATAGAGATGTTTTACTGTATTGCCCGATCGTCAAACAGTTTGGATCCTAATGATACATCCCGGTACCCAATCAGAGAATACGCGTATAACATGAGAACGGTTACGTAGCAACATTTTGTATTGTATACACTATTAAAATGTTCAGGAAACACTTATTCGTATATCTTAAAAAGTTTTTATGAACTAATTTACATATTTCAGCATTCATTCGATAACAATACGCGTTTGTATGCCTTTGCTAATGCAGTAGACTTACATCAGACGGCTACTATAGGAGCCGCCTGATTACGGTTTGTTCACTCTGCTTATAATTCTAAAGTATCGGTTATTTTAAAACATTAATGTAATTTAATGTTCATGACTGTACAATTTCAAACCAGAATTTTCATGCATTAAAGTCTAGGTGCCGTCTGTTCAAAGTCTATTCTGTTTGCAAAGGCGTGAAAAGGTGACTCAAAGTAGGAAACGGTTGATTATCATATTGAAAGCTTATGCTGGGACGCACTTACCTGACTCATGTATTACCGTTTCTCTGTCGTGCCCTTAACGGCTTCCCTGCAGTTGCTCTGACTTCAACTAAATCATTGAGTACATATTTGACGTACTTTCACAGTTGTCGTAATGCTATTTTATACATTTATACAAGCGTTTTGAACGCACATATCATGTGAGGGGGAAAGCTACTACACTATTTGTTAAGCTAGAGCGACTTTGAGATAGATGTGAGGTTAGAACGTCCGTGAACCAGTTTAAACCCTCAATGATGCTTTTGCTACTGACCGTTCCAAGGCGGCACTCTCTTTGTCACCCTTGCTTTTGTGTTTGTTTGGTGTCTGTGTATTTGTGCTTATGCGTTTGTTCGTTTTTGTAATTTTCGTTCCGCGTGTTTGTGTGCGTGCATGCGTGTGTGCGTGCATGTGTGTGTGTGTGCACGTGCGTGCGTGCGTGCGTGCGTGTGTGTGTGTGTGTGTGTGTGTGTGTGTGTGTGGTTTTGCGTGTGTTTTGCTTGCTTCTGTCGGTATTTTGCAAGGGGGTTGCGTCTTGTGTGTGTCTTTTCCTGATTGACTTCACAACTGCATGTGTTACATGCTTGTGTGGCGGCTGTAAAAAGTCACGCACTTCATTCTCAGTTTTGTTATATGTTCTGGTCCTTCGGGATCATTAGTTCTTATGTCATTGGTTTTGAAAATTGAGTACCGCTTAATCGGTGATAGGGGCTTGATTAGTGCTGCACATTTAAATACTACTTAGCAGGTGTTAAGTGCTTGTATGGCGGCCGTAAAACGTCGCCCCGTATTTCATTCTCAGTGCTGTTATACCTTCTGATCCTTCGAGATCATGAATTTAAGTACTCCTTGTTCTGAAAATTGAATACCGCTTTAGCCGGTGCTAGGGGTGTGAGCAGTGTTGCACTTTCAATTACTGTTCATGAACAGACTCAATAAAACCGAGTCTGCAGTTTTCTCTTTCTGTGTTGCAATTTTTGCTCTCGGGGGATCACCTCCTTTCAGAATTTATGAACAGAATCAATAAAACCGAGTCTGAAATTTTCTTTTTTCGCATTGCTACATTTTACTTTAAAAGGATTACCAACTTCCAGAATATATTTACTACATTTTCATTTTTAACTGGGTGGTAGTGTTAGTCTCGAACAGGGCTGCCCGAAGATATATTTAACACAATTGTCTCTTAAATACTATGTAGAATTTTATCAAACTTGACGATTATCACATAAGATGGTACACTTTGTTCAAATATGATTTTGGCATACTTTAGATGACGTACGTACTCATTTATATGTTTTCATAAGAACCAAAAGCAGACCCTGACCCTGACTCTTATAGGAGACCGTCTGATCTATGTCTACTCTGTTTGCAAAGACATATAAAGGTGCATTTATGGAGAAAAGAGTATTTACAGAGAAAAGTGTCAGGGTGGGAATAGGGTTTGGTGTTTAATACAATATACTGCGATTTAGAATATAGTATTTGCCATTGCCATTTCGAATTTAAGCATTTTTTAACCATTCCAGTGCGAGAAACGAGTCACTTGTTACTTTGAAAAACAATGTAGACCCATATGAGAGGGCTCCTAGATATACCATCCCTTCAAGGTCTTCGAAGTGTATCATATAACACTTTTCTGTTAAAAATCCTTAAATAATCCGGAAAGGTTGACCTGTTTGAATTTAGGATTATTCCATACGACAATGCGGCGTTCAAAGGAATAAAAATCTTATCGGTGTATAAGCTGAATGTCAGGTTGGACCTTATACATTGTAGGTGCACTACCAGGTAGTAATTAGGGGACTGCTTAGGCAGTGAAGTGATAGACATGATTAGTCCCCCATAGGCTATTTTTAGACCAAACCGCTTTAAACAAATCTACCAAAAAAGGAGCATTTACTAGAGAAAAGAAACATTTTAGAATTTTGTAGTTTGAAATCATTGTGATAAATAGAGCATTTGCTCCTATAGGAGCAAATCTCTATTTATCACAATGATTTCAATAGGTGATTATTACAGAGGCGTAGAAAGGCGTATTTATGGAGGAAAGGGTTAAGTGGGGTACGTAGATAACTTGTAAACAAACTCCTTATTTCATTTTTTGAATAGTCCGGAATGATGCACTATAATACAACATATGTAGGGTATACTCGTATAGTAACATACACCATCTAAACAATAATTTAAAAGTTATTTAATATAAAAATATAATAAAGTAAGTCTAGTGTGGTCAAACCAATGTTAACCAAGGCTGATGTGTAAATACAGTCCAACAAAACAGAATGATAATAGTTGGCAACTCTGTTGCATATTTTCAATTGCACGTTCTTTTCAAATGTACTTGACTGAACACGGTTGATAATGAGATTGCTGTCTTCAAAATCAACTATCGCTTTATTAGTAGCGATGTGTCATTACAGTGTCAATGATAATAATGCATAATCTACAAACATAAACAGTCGTGTAATGTAAATATCTCGGAAATACTTTATGACGTGTGTTTGCAACCTAATACATTATTTTCTCAGATAGCAGCTCATGAATATCTGACCAATCAGATACTTGAGAATTAACTCAGACTCAGATTCAGATGTGTTATAGCAATAGTACATGTACATGTTCTCACGATGCAGCAATACTATCTTCCAAGACGCATTGAACGTTTTTTGCTACGATATGTGCATGAGAAATAATGCATTCAATGTAAAGATCAGACAATATTGCCCTTCAAACTACGACTTAAAATGGAAAACTTTCTATATCGACACCGGATTCAAATGAAATATGGCAATGCAAAAGTGTAGTCAGCCAAGTAGAAGTCATAATGCACAGTACGGTCTAGCTACATCATTATTCAAACCAGACAAGTAGCTTATCATTTATGTGACGAAAATATAGCAAACAGACTTTTCTTGTGAACGAAATTCTCATTTCATTTGGAAGTATTTGCAATGGTACATCGATGCGTTTAATATTGACAATATAACAATATTGTTTTAAGTCCATGGTGTTGTATTGATACTGAGTGTATAAGTACTATGACTTTGAGATACGTGTGAGGTTAGAACGTCCGTAAACCAGATTAAACCCCAAGTCCTGTTTTTGCCACTGACCATTCCAAGGCGGTACTCTCTTTGTCACCCTTACTTTTGTTTTTATCTTGTGTATTTGTGCCTTTGTGCGTTTGTTATTTATTGAAATGTTTATCTCTTGAATGTGTGCGTTCGTTCGTGATTGCGTGTGTGCGTGTGTGCGTGCGTGTGTGTTGGTGTGTGTGTCATTTATTTTCTATCGTAATTACGTCTTGCTTGTGAATTTCGCTGCTTGACTTTACTACTTTGTTTCATTTAGCATTATCTTCACAAGATATTGCATTCATTATATATTATGTCAATTATTATCACGTCCCTATCAATTTGAATGGACATAGGGTCAACCAAGCGTCATTAAACTGACCCTGTAGCACGAGATTGACATACTCCATTACAACACCATCGTGTGATGGACAATGTCTGAAACATCATCATATTCTCTGACTGTAGAATTATAAATAATCAAAAACATACACATACTTGTCTGGTTCGGTGCTTCTAACATTGTGTCATAAGTGGAAACCAAATATTTGATACGTTTCTTGTCTTTCCCTCCCTCTGATTTTATATTTGATTCCATACCCTGTTTTTAATTGAATAACTAAGTATACATTGCAGTTGACTTACTCTTACAGACGCGTCTTATTCGCCAGGAATGTAGTTGTGAACTGAAAACATGCACATCCAGATCAGTCCCCAGGTTAGGTATCCGATTCGGTGAACGCTTCAAATTGGAATTCTTGCTACACATTCTACTGATTGATACAATTGTGTCGTTGGTCTTGGTCTACGCGTCTTATGCTTATTGACCCCTTTTCCAAGCGAGTTTTTCGTGTGCCATACAATACAGTCTTTCCTGAGCTGCTATTCATTTATTGAACCTAGGTGTCTTAAGAAGCATTTGGTTGCTTAATGCAGGGCAAACGTAATGCCAAAATGCTCCTGTAGGAGCATTACTGTTTGAACTGCATAAATTTACCACCTGCATTACAGACCATAAATTAGACCTCTCTCTCTCTCTCTTATGGCCACCTAAGACACCCAGGTTCTATTGCATATCATTAGCGTGTAATATGTTCATATCTATTCCTAATCTGTTGCTGTCTCCCATGTATTCAGTCCTGTATTATCATCTTTAACACGCTAGGATCACTATCATATTTTATTGACTAAACATCTTTACTGTATATTCACTTAATATTTACCTCATGAATACTTATGTAAATATGAATGTATGAGTATTCATTTGTTGAATACGTATACTGGAACTATTAGCAAAGGCACTGTTGACAATGTATACACGGTTTTGCTATTTTGGTTTAATATAATCTGAGATGGAGACCCTTCGAAAGCAGAAGTAACAATGCAAAAAGAGAAAATTTCAGACTCGGTTTTATTGAGTTTGCCCATGAGTAGTTATTTACATTTGCATGTACATATATGAGCAGTAAAGGCATAAATGTAGAATATGCACCCATTATAGCATATTTATATCAACAAGACTGCGACCTTTACAAACACTGCATTTAAGCTCTTATAGACATTATTTATGAAATTGCTACTGGAAGGAATTGTGCATTAACAATTGTTTCATTCGTTTTTGTTAAATCTTTGTTGATGATGTTGTGTCTTTGTTTCCTTATCAATTATATACGAGTGCTATATCATGTCTGACAGATACTATTGTTCATTCTAAATATATAAATACATTTGCAATCCGCTTTAACTGTTTAACCCTTTACTTCACGCATATTTGTACATTAATTCACGCCTTTCTCAATAGCCATTATTTTCATTGTTTCATAAAGGACATAAGTAAACAGAATGTGCTAACTATCTGTCAATAATTATTCGCACTTTACTAATTCTGAAGGGTGGTGATCCCCCGAAAGCAAATATTGCAACACAAAAAGAGAAAATTGCAGACTCGGTTTTATTGAGTCTGTTCATGAGCAGTAATTGAAAGTGCAACACTGCTCACGCCCCCTAGCACCGGCTTAAGCGGTATTCAATTTTCAGAACAAGAAGTACTGAAATTCATGATCTCGAAGGATCAGAAGGTATAACAACACTGAGAATGAAGTACGGGGCGACGTTTTACGGCCGCCACACAAGCACTTAACACCTGATGTTGTGAAGATTATAAATTCTGAAGGGTGGTGATCCCCCGAAAGCAAAAATTGCAACACAAAAAAGAGAAAATTGCAGACTCGGTTTTATTGAGTCTGTTCATGAGCAGTAATTGAAAGTGCAACACTGCTCACGCCCCCTAGCAAACATTACTTTTCACAGTACAATAGATCGTGTCTTAAGTGGCCGTTCATTTATTGAACATAAGAGTGTTGAAAAGCAGGTGGTTACTTAATACAGGACAAGATCAATGCAGAAAGTCCCTATTCTGCTTTACTTTTGACCTGCATTAAGCTACCACCTGCCTTAAATACCCATAATTATACCTATTTCGAGGACCGCTTAAGACAAGCTCTACTGTATTTACTAAACATATGCACAATTATAGCTCTATTCAAACAATTTAATTTCCAGATATTGAAGTTCTAGAAAGCTTTAAGTCGATGCGAAAGATATTAGTTGGCAAATGACGCCCACTAAATGGAGATAAATATGGATCGTCGTATTTAAAATTGGTTTGACATTTATAAGATTGATTTTAAGTTGCAATGTAACAAATAGGGCGATAGTCATATAGTCTTCGGGAGGAATGTAAGGTTTACCTCTTAATGTATTACAATCAAAGTATCTAACGCTTACGATACCTGATTTCCAATCATTCAATCTAAACTCAAGTTATTACTAAATATTAGATTTCCCAATATCCAATGAGTACATAGTATAGGAGGAACATGTAAACACTCAATGAAATATTATATGTGAACAAAACAGCGGGCCCAAGTTTTAATAGTAATGTAGACGCCTTTCGTTATCTATTTTGAACTATAAACCGAATACTAACGCATACCCCAAGCGACTCTTTACTCGAAGGGGGGAATGAGAAAGTAATCCGTATATACGACTCAAAACCTAAAACATAAAGCAGTATAATATATAAAAACACAACATTGTAAGATGATTCCAATAGCCGTTCAGTTATACCCCATGCGTTATTTAAACGTTTACCGTTTTTATTGTGGTGCTGTTCGGGCGGCTGTGTGTTGTATGTGGTTTTTCTTGTACACAGGCATGTACCGGCATGTATTCAGATAGAAATAGGCACCTGCTCTAGTAGTGTAGACCAAAATCTGGATCATCACTAATTTGTTATGTCAGTCTTATTCGCCAAAGTTAGTTTTCCTTTGATAGGGTATCAGACGTGTATAATAACACGTCAATAATGCATATGCATCTGATTATATAGCAGAGCAAAAAGATGAAGATGCGCACCAAAATACTAAAATTGTCATTTCTCCACCAAACCTTATTCTGTGACTTATATTCAGAATCGTCTCTATGAGGCGATTCTGAAGAGTGGTCACAGCATAGGGCTTGGTGGAGAAAATAAGGAGGTTATTCTAGAAAGTGTTTTAATTTACATATCTTATCTGGACCTATGTGTAGATTATTATTTGTTTACTATATATAACATTTTGTTTCTGAATTTGAATATATGTTTGATCCTTCAAACACAGTGAAACTAGCATCTGCAACACTTTTCTCCACTTGATTATCATTTTCTCTTCATACAGTTTTTTTATCGAAATTCTAAACGATGTATGTAACAGACACACATATATATAACTTCAACCTTGTCAAATCAGCAGTGCTTTATCCTCCAATCGTGGATTTGGATTTGTCGGATTTAGGTTGTAATTTGTATCAGGTTTGAACATGTGTTTTAACAGACATGATATTACATTTTGGTGTTACATTTCATAGCAGATATGTTGGAACCGATAGGAACCGGTGTTCCTTGCAGTAAACAACTACTTACATAATACAGGGCAACTGAAACTTCCTAATCATTTGGTTTATCTATTCCAATATCAGATGTATTGTATAGCCATGTATTCGTGAATAATTCAAATATTTCATTGTTATGTTTACAGGAGATAAAAACGTAATGAGTTTCCAGATTAGCATAACCATTCAACAAGACATATCCGTGTGTAAGTTTCAGAATACAAAACATACCTAATTCTGCCTTCGTGTGGTGGTTGCATTTCGGGTACTAATTTGAATGTTGCTGTCCTCTGGTTTGATTGGAACATCGTTTGTTTTTTCCTGTCTTACTGCTATAACGATGTATTTATTTGAGAGAAATGTATTCGACATTTGAATATACAGTAAAACCCCTCTATAACGACCACTAAATCACTTCATGTATGTTGTGTTAAAGGCGGGTGGAAGCTTAAAGCATGAAGAAAGTAAAACAGAACGCCCCTATATAGGAGCGTTCTGTATTACTTTCACCTTGCTTTAAGCAACCACCTGCCAAAAATACCAACTAATTAACATACTTTAGTGGTCGATATAGAGAGGTTTTACTGGATATAAACCTCTAGCTATGCTGTCTAAATCAATGCCGTTTATACCTATACTCACCAGAATTGTTATAACGTTGATATGATCTATAATACAAGTGTCCCGGATTCGATTCCAGGTTGTGTAGTATGAACTACTTTAACCCCTTATAAGTAAAAACTCCTTGAATATTCATGTAAGAAATAATGACATTATGTATATAATTATATAAATTGTTTGCTTAAATATACAACTATTCATTGATTTTTTTTGTAATCCCTATCCAAATTGTATTGCATGCTTTTGTTGTAATGAGTATATTATATTTTAGGTATTTTTTAAATAATATCACATGATATGGTGCGTGTTTCGGGATAGGTTTATGATACAGTTTAAATGAAGTTAATTTACAGTACGTTGCACTTCAAATGAGTGTGAATATGTCTTAATCATTCAGGCACTTTTCATATCATTAAAGCTATTTGGAATTTATGATATATTCCATGCAACCATCCCGGACAAAAAGCCTTTTGTCATCATTTCAAAATGGTTTGAATTTGAATTTAATGATGCCTTTTCTGAACGCAGGGAACACTATACCACTAAAATGGCAATCATTCAACTTAACTTCGGAGATACGTTTATTATCTATATTCCTAGGTTTGCAATAGTTAACAATGATAGAAGATCGGTTATACTAACCTTATTTAACAGCTGTCTGTGGTTGTAAAATACAGTAAAACCCCACTAATACGACCACCAACAAGAGGTATAATTATGGGTGCTAGATGCAGGTAGTAGCTTAATGCAGGACAAAAGTAATGCAGAAAGCTGCATCAAGCAACCACCTGCTTATAAAGACATCCATGTTTATTCAGTAAGTGGTCGCATTAGCGGGATTCTACTGTAATTCGATATTCTATCAAACGATATGTACTTGATGGTGTCACAAAAAGTTCACATCGATATTATATATATATATTAACAAATACCAGATCATGCACACAAGTTGTTCTACCATTACAGTAGAAATTAGTTAAGCTGTCATCAAAATGAGCTCAAACTATGGGGGTATCTTAAAGGGGAAGTCCCTACATTCGACGCGTTTTAAAAACACATAGAATATACAAACCACATTTGTTATACAAAAGTACATGCAGTATATACATGTAGCAAGAAAACCTACTATATCCAATAAACATTCAATATGACAAAAACGATCCCGATTTTATTCCCCAATGTTTTAGTTTTATTCGGGTTAGGTTTTAGTTTCTTATCTGATCGCGTTATTCGCGTCTCTCCGACTATATCCGAGAAAATCTGTTGAAAAATGGGGGAATCGGGTGATCATCGGCTAAACGCGGAACTTTTGAACGGTAAAGGCCGATAATAATTTGTTGAAGAAAGAACACCATTATAAGTATTGAGAAAAGTACAAAAATGAGTAATGCAGGGAACACCACATACATAACAAACAGCCGCCCGAAAAGTAACACAAAGGAACAGCAAATGTACGTAACTATATAAGCATAAAGAAACGCACAAAGACAAAACAAACATACAATATGGGGGGAGATGAAAGAAACAATCGGTTTATTTTGTATTACTTGGGCAATTTTCGACACAAGTTCAAATTGACAATCTTCATAATAATGACTGAGCATAACAAATGCCAAGTTATATGAAATTATTAAAAAATATGCGTTTATTGTAGAGACTTCCCTTTTAATACAGGCCGAAAGTAAGGTAGAAAGTATAGGAAGCTTCTGCATTACTTTTGTCCTAATTCAAGCAACCACCTGCTTTTAAGTCCCCTATGTTCAATAAATGAATGGCCACTTAGGAGAGGTTCTACCAAACAGACAAACAACGGCAATGTCTAGAGTGTGTCCATAGCACGGCGAGATATGAACACGGTACGCATTCAGGTATACCAACGGTGTGATAATAACAGGATGTCAGAGTGGGTAGGTTTATCCAAAGGAAGGGCTTCTGTCCTATAATACGATGTCAATATAAGATTTTTTAAGTGGTGTAACCGATCAGATATTATTGTGTCTGGTTTAAGAAAACAACAAGAAAGAAACACATCATTACAAACTTAGATATGCGATATAAATTAATCATTGTGTCAATTATAGTAACCAATTAACGTCATCGCCCATTGATCGATATTAAATCAAACTATATGAGCCTGTACTTGGATCTACATGGAGCTATATGAAATATGTAACTATTCTTTATCATGAAGAGAAAATGGTTGCTGAAATTCGGATCTTGAGCAATTTGTCTTATAGTTACTGTATTGTTTCAAGCAGCTGTCATCCCGGAAAATCACTTCTTTAACCCTTTCGGCGCCAACTTTCTAATTGTTGTCTGCCATCCAATTTTGTTAAATCATATGATAAAATATGGAATTGAGATAAATAAATGCAAATGTCAAAGGAATAATTATACAGAAAGACGTTTCATACTTTAATGATATACGTACGTAATTATGGTTAATTGTTTCCTTTAATTATTTGTTAAAACATTCATGCTTTCTGGAAATGTTTCATGTGTTTGTTAAATGTCTGTTATAAGATAGTATGCTGTCGCCAGACGTTTAGTGGGAGCGGATTCTTACAAATTGTATCTACATAAAACTAGGAGGTAATGAGTTAAATACTGAAACTTCTCATAGATAACACAGCTATGCATAGCAGCGTAATGGTTAACTTCAAATATAATAGCAGTAACATCAAATAATTGCATTCGAATTGAGACTCGTGTCATTTGCAGTCGTGTATCCCCAAGCGTGATAATATGTAAGGAAAACTAAGGAGAATCGTATTCATTGATTTTATGATACTTTAAACCTTTCCTCCATAGGCTTTTTTTTTAGATCTAACCACTTTGAATAAATCTACCGAAAAGGAGCATTAATGAGAGAAAAGGAAACATTTAGAATTTTGAAGTTTTAAACCATTGTGATAAATAGAGCATTTGTTCCTATAGGAGCAAATGCTCTATTCATCACAATGGTTTTATAAAGTGACTTTTACAGAGACGTATATATGGAGAAAATGGTTAATCACCCTTATCCTGTTACCTCATTCGCTACAATTGACGCACATGTAAGTACCTATATGAACAGTTTGCAAGTACATGACCCGGTGTCTCATCTGGAAGCAAACTGTATGCTACTGTGACTGTTTGCTACTGTTTACTACTGCTACAGTTTGCTACTGTGACTGTTTGCTACTGTGACTGTTTGCTACTGTGACTATTTACTATTGCTACAGTTTGCTACTGTGACTGTTATTTGAAACAAAAATGAAGATAAATATAAATGAACTTGCAGCAGACGATAAAGTTTACAGACGAAAATGGTTGGCAGAGAAGAAAGCGAAATTCGATTTGCGAACCGCGTTAATTCTGACGAGAACCTGTGGTAAATATATCGAAGTAACAGTTGATATTTATATTTTTATAATTTATATGACAACAGTCTATCCATTGAGTAGCGGACAACGCCGACAAGTAATTAATTACTATTTGCACTCTGGATGCAGAA
Source organism: Azorinus chamasolen (assembly GCA_963576725.1). Classification (NCBI taxonomy): domain Eukaryota; kingdom Metazoa; phylum Mollusca; class Bivalvia; order Cardiida; family Solecurtidae; genus Azorinus; species Azorinus chamasolen. Next base: position 23,431,981 of record OY755247.1, read on the forward strand.
AAACATGGAGTTTTAATGTCCAAGCGTAGTTAAGACATTATTTTAATTTACGCATCTGATCTGGACCTCTGAATGTATCAATACAAATGACTCATTCTTATACTTTAGGACAGATGGTACCTTAAAATAAATGCAGTACAGCAATAACACAGGAAGCTTCCAGAGTCCAAAATAATTTCCTGCATTATATTGTTCCAGCATAAAGTCATCTCTACTACTCTAATATATGCCTTCTGAACCATTGTCGAGCAAACGTATTCTACCGAAAACTAGAGAAAAGAAAAAAATAGAATTTTGTAGTTTGAAACCATTGTGATAAATAGAGCATTTGCTCCTATAGGAGCAAATACTCTATTTATCATAATGGTTTGACAATGTGATTTTTATAGTGGCGCAAAAATGCGTCACTAGGGGGGAAATGTGTTAAACCAGATCAGATAATTTATGTAAGAGCAGTCTTACATGTTTTGGAGTCTGCTCTGTTTGCCTATGGAGTAATACAGAACCGATGCTACAGTTCCTACTATTGTCAACATGACTGTCCTCGGTTTAAAAAGGTATCAAACTATTCACCTAAATGATATTCATAACGTCATTTGCTTGAAACCTTGTGCATAGTAGACCTTCGCACACTTTGATGAAATGTCAGTAGTTCGTCAATGTAGTTAACCTTTTCCTTATATTAAACCCAGAACAGACTGCCCCTACAGGAGCGGTTAAAATGGTCTGTTCTGGTTACTTTGGAAATTATAATAGATCTAACTCTACAGTTTAGTATCTTAACTTTTGTTTTGTCCTGCCGTAAACTATAACCTGCTAAAGACCGAGAATTAGATATGTTCCGGTAATTGTTTTAGACTGATTTGACTGCATGCTTCATGGAACACAAACAGGACGGAGTGAAATGGCACTCGTTATATGAGTGTTTGGTCATTAAAACGACAGGCTGAATTCTTAAAACAGTATAGTAACAATATATACGGTTTGTAGCTATTTTAGTGTATAATAAATCGGACACTCTGTAGAGCAATCTTCCGTGCCACGACTTTAACCCTTTCGATGCCAGCATTGTCGTCTGCTTGGCATATTTTCGTTTATTTTTAGTGTAAATGTGTGCATTTCTTCCATTTTCTTTATAAAACACTAAACATGGTGTCAAACAGTTTGGATCCTGATGAGACGCCGAGTTACTCGGCGTCTCAACTGTATCCAAACAGTTTGCATGTGATATCATGAACCCGTCATTGTGGCACGGAAGGGGTTAAGACGGTCGTGGGCAGTACTAAATTTACAAAGGTCTAATACAAAATCCTGGCACAGTTTTGAGACATATTATTGGATAGGAAATAATATAGCGAACAAATCTGATTATTATTATTAACTCTTCGCCTGCTAAACGTGACCTAATTGACATTATAAATAAGGTCAGATCCCATACAGCAAAATCTCTCTATAACGGCCACTGAATTGTGTTAATTAGTTGGTATTAAGGACAGATGGCTGCTTAAATCAAGGTGAAAGTAAAACACAACGCTCTTATAGGAGCGTTCTGTTTTACTTTCACCTTGCTCTAAACAGCCGCCTGCCTTTAACACGAAATACTTGATGTAATTTTGTGGCCGTTATAAAGAGGTTTTACTGTAATTCACATTGACAATCAGGTTAGATCCCACAATGTATGTTAGATCCCATGTCTCGCTATATGCACGACTTTACTCACATTTGCAACCTTGCTTCAGATAAGATGCCGGGTTACTCGACGTCTGAACCAGATCCCAAATATTTGACACCCTGTCTATGATTTCTTAAAAGTTTGATGGAATCGGAAGTAGTCCAAATTGCACCAGACTCGAGAATGAATACACATTATCTCTTCATACTAAAGGTAAGATTAACCCTTTCGGTGTCAAATTTCTAGATGCCGTCTCTAAACCAATTTTGTTAGATAATTTGGTAAAATAAGGAATGAGATAAATAAGTTCAAAACTCAAAGGAATATAGCAAATATATGGAAATAGAGTTTGAGACAAAAAGTGAAGTCCCTGGTCAGACGCCGCTTTGAAAAGGCGGCGTCTGATCTGGGACAGCACTATTTGTCGTGTTGCTTTTTTGCGACATTGGCGGTAAAAGGGTAAAACAAACAATGAACGTGCAGCAGAATATGTACTAAGCCATTAAATCATTAACCATAGTAGTCTTGATGAGCAGCCTGTTGCATAATGCAGGGCACAAATATGCAAAAAGTTCCTATAGGAGCTTTCTGCTTTACTTTTGACCGCATTACGCCAATACCTGTTCTACAAACCAATAATTAGACTTCTTTTTATGACTGCTTAAGACAGGTTCTGCTGTATTTAATTCGGACTATTGTTTCTCAAAAGCTTAAACGAGTCTGATGTAAATACTGTTGTAGCAGATCATACCTATAACTGACATTATTTGTACAGCATTAGAGTTCAAATATCAGTGGAACTTGCTTATAAACGCACGCATTTGATAGATGTACATGCGTCCTAATTTGTTGTTATTCAAAGTATGACTTCATACGATTTGTCAATACTCTGATTAATCCTTGACAAGTCGGAAAACTGTGATTGCGGCTCAATCTGTAATCTAGTGCATAGTTTTGATTCAATAAAGGTTTTTAGAAACTGCTGACCGCGTGTAAAGGAGATTGGACCTTGATAAGACGTGGAGTTACGTGACGTCTCGTCCGGGTTCTAGCCGATTGCATATTTCAGTCAGGTCGCACTTAGTTTTATTAACCCTTTCACCGCCGCAGTCGTATAAATGCATCACGACAATTAGTGCAGTCCCAGATCAGACGCCGCCTTTTCAAGGCGGCGTCTGACCAGGGACTTCACTATTTGCCTCAATCTCTGTTTCTATATATGTGCTTTATTCCTTTGAAATTTGCATTTATTTATCTCATTTCCTGATTTTACTGAATGACTTAACAAATATGGATTGCAGACGACAGTTAGAAATTTAGCGCCGAAAGGGTTAAATGAGACTCTTCCGCTTCAATTGATCGTAATTAGAGTGCAGTTGTATATGATTGCAAGAGCTGTCGTGTATAATACACTAACTCCCCTCTTTACTAGACTCTCAATTTAGTTCACTGCTCCCTCCATACAACGACCCTATCAATAACGACTCCCTCCTTACAGCAACGCATGTCACTGTTTCCGAAACAACAAGGCTCCAGAAACAACTTTTTTTCCATCTTATTTACGTTATGTCTCCATCAAACCCTATGTTGTGACCAATCTTTAGAATCCTCACCTTATGACGATTCTAAAGAGTGGTCACAACATAGGGTTTGATTGAGGCATAACGGTTTTAGTTCTCGAAATACAACTTATCTGCGGATCTGCAACAAGCTTATCGTGTTTGATTTTCCCTCCCTGTAACAAATCCCTCTGAACAACACATACAATCTTCGTATCCCAAAGGGTGTCGTTGTAGAGAGGGAGCACTGTATCAATATCGGTCTTGGACACAGGTCGCAGTTTCATGAAAGGTGAAATTCCTGCAGAAAGCTTTCTGCGTGAATTTCATCCTGCATTAAGCGGCCAAGCTGATTAGAAGTATTTAATTTATTTTCAACTAGAATTCCGGTTTAGAGGTATGTTCTGTATTCGGTTATGCATATATTTGGTGAATAACGTTAGAATTCTATCAAATTGCACGTACAAATGTATCACAGAACTGATGGACAAGTATACATCGTTAACTATTCCGCCGCCATGAGCGACTTAATAATAATATTTGCAAACAGTTTGGATATAGATGAAGCGTCGAGAAGCTCGGCATCTCATCAGGTTCTAAACTGCTTGACACTCTTATTATAATTTAACCCATTGCCTCATATGCTATTTCTAGATCCAACCACTTTCAATAAATCTACCGAAAAGGAGAATTAACTAGAGAAAAGGATTTGTTTTAGAATTTTGTAGTTTGAAACCATTGTGATAAATAGAGCATAAATTTTGCACGTTACGACCCACAATCAGTTTTGTTGCGTTTTGTGATATCTTTAGAGAAATTTAGGTAAAAACTGCCACGACTTAATTCAAACCGTTATACAGTCGTGCAGATCTGTGCCATAGCAGGTATGCTCAAATGTAAAACATATCGTGGATAGGAACGTTAAGATAGAACGTTAAGTTAGACATTGAACCAATGTTATGTCAGTCAACATGAGCTTCCATCCGTACTACTGCTGTCCTGTTTATATCTCTTAACCCTTTATCTCCTGGGCTATTTTTATACCCACCATTTTTTTAAATAATCTACCGAAAAATAGCATTAAGTAGAGAAAATGAAACATTTAGAATTTTGTAGTTTGAACCCATTGTGATAAATAGAACATTAACATTTTGCTCCTATAGGAGCAAATGCTCTATTAAACACAATGGTTTCACAATGTCAATTTTATAGAGGCGCAAAAATGCGTCACCAGGGAGTAATGTGTTAACCCCTTTTTGCTGATTTCCATTGTACAGTTCGTTCAGGCGGCTTTAGATTGAAGAAATATGTCACAAGACCACATGCAAAAAAAGAGGCTTACATTTCGTGTAAAGGCTGTATCTTAAAATGCCAAAGGATGAGTTTAAGCAGGCTTATGACGATAATCTGCCGCAATCATGTTTCAACGTTGCCATTTGAAGGACTATGTCACGTCCGTTCTCTGTTCCTGCCCTGTCCATATCATTCGACAAATATTTACCACATCAATACGGCATACAGTAAAACCTCTCTATAACCGCCATTCTATTACATCAAGTATTTTGTGTTAACGGCAGGTGGCTGCTTAAAGCAAGGTGAAAGTAAAACAGAACGCTCTTATAGGAGCGTTCTGTTTTACTTTCACCTTGCTTTAAGCAGTCACCTGCCCTAAATACCAACTAATTAACACAATTTAGTGGCCGTTATGGAGAGGTTTTACTGTACTTCTGTTTAAGCGATGTCAGTGGATGGTTAAGATTACAAGAACGCGTTTAAAATCATATACCAATATCTGTTGTCGGTCTATATCTTCTAAACCACACGGCTGATTGTCATGACAGCTTAGCAAAATATTCCGTCATCAAGACAACGTGACGAGACGATGTTTCAACAGCGTCAGATGAAAACAAATACATTCACTCTGCGTTAAGCTGTTATCTGCCTCCAGGACCGATATTTATGCTAAAGCGGTTTAGAGGGGTTTACATAACTGTACTTATTAGCACCACATTGTTAATGACTCCTATCCTGCTTATGTCTGCTGACACTCCAATCTGTTTCTAGGTTTACTTACTTCCGTTTCGTTTAAGCTTTACATTCTGTTAAATTATTGCCCAGGCCTGCATGAGACAGATGCTGTTCGCAATTCAATTCACGGTGTTTTAACACTTTACTCTATATGTAATAAATATGTATTTCTTTGCAAACAGTGTAGACCCAGGTCAGACGGTTACTATATTGGTCTGTTCTCTTTGCTTGTGATGTAGTATCTATGTATGATTCTACAGCCACAACCGTGGCAAAAACCTTTTTAGTCCACGTGCCAAGTTTTAAAACAAATGTAACTAGTCCGTCGCTTGCTATTGACGTCAATATACCTACCTGTAAATAGTGAAGACCCAGATGAGACAGATCCTGCAGGAGCTGTCTAATTACGGTCTGTACTATTTACAAGTTGATTGTGCAATCAGTGCACTCCACAGCAGTGATTGCACAGCGAAATACTTGTACAAAGTGAAGATATATGTCATTATATAACAGGACATGGATACAGTAGGAGAAATGTGTTTCAAAATTCAGCAAGAGAAGGGTTAATATTCATCATATTTATATTTCTCATGGAGTAAAGGATTAACAGAATACGGCGTCAGTCAAACTCATTCGCTGTCAAAATGTGTCTTCTGCAAACTTTGTCGTCTACTATAATTTTCATGTTTTCTTCATTTTTAAACAAAAATAGTTACAAAATAATAAATACTTTTAAATCCTGATGAGATGCTGAGTTACTGATTGCATAGGTAATCACAGATGCGACATTTGCAGTGAAAGAGTTGAGGCACGTAATGAAGTAATCTTACAAACGTTTAATTTTACAATATGTTCTGTGAATGCATTATTTGAAATGATAACAGAGAGTTTTTAAGAATTCAAATACCGGTACTAAATGATTTGAGCCACAAACATCTGACCTTTCCCGATACGAATGCCACCTATATGCTTTACAGTCAATATCAACAGACGTGCTTTAAGGCTTAACCCATTACCTCATAGGCTATTTTTAGATACAATTTCTTTGAATAAAACTACCGAAAAGGAGCATAAACTAGAGAAAAAGGAACATTTAGAATGTTGTAGTTTGAAACCATTGTGATAAAACGAGCATTTGCTCCTATAGGAGCAAATGCTCTATCTATCACAATGGTTTCACAAACTGACTTTTACAGAGTCGTCAAAAGTCGTCAATATAAGGGAATGGGTTAAATGTGACACTACGTACATTGGAACCTGTCTTAAGTGGTTATCAAGAATAGGTAGAATTATGGGTGTCTAAGGTACGTTTTAGCTTAATGCAGGGCAAAAGTCCGTGCAGTAAGCTCCTTTAGGAGCTTTCTGTATGACGTTTGCCCTGCATTAGGAAAACATACCTTTAAACACTTATATGTTAAATTAATGAATTGCTGCTTAAGACTACTGTATGTAAAACAGTACCAGTGCTATGTAAGATGGAAATAATTGTGACACCGATGCGTTTTAGGTGGATGAGAAAGAGTTGGTTCATTGGAAATTATCCTGAGATATTGCATACATTAGAACGTGAGGGTTAGGGATCAAAACGACCTTCGATTTAGCTTACATGTATGCCCTACAGAATAACAGCATCAATCAAAACAACATTTTGCCTGTGTCTGGACTCATCATCATGTGTCTGATTGGTCATATATAGCCTTCTTAAATCTATCCAATCAGATCCTATGGATGAATTATAATCGGAAGGGTTATCTTTAACTCGAATGCTGTATTTACGCAGTATAATAAAGTAGGATAGCAATGTGAGCAAGAATCTAGAGAGTTTTACTGTGAAGAAGCAGCCTCATTGACCTGCATCAACAGATTAACTGTCGTCTCGTGTTTAACAAGAGTGATAGAAATCAAATGGCATGCCCTAAGGTCTAGCTTCTGTCAATATCAGAATGAACAGTTTTCAAGTATCATAAAGAATATTGATCATTCACTGTAGCATTACAAGAGAAAAGAGCACTGTCTGGTTGGTCTCTCTGGCATCTTCAATAATCCAGCAGTGTACGTATCAAATTATTAATCTCTATCGCTAAAAGGAGGTGTTTACAAGGTTTCTGTAAAAACTGTCATATCAATATGCTGAAACTATTTGTTGGTAATATTTTTGTCTTAAGTCTGTCACCGCCTAGGTCGCCGGAAACCCACTTACATGGCTTACTGCAGTGGATTAATATATAATTACAATGGTAATCATTTTGGATCCAGATAAGACACCAATTTAACTTAACTGGGTATTCAAATTGCTTAATACGACATTTTATGTTTAGAAAAGAAATTGAAGGATACTTAAAGTGGACGGCGTTCATTCAAAATACGCGATCGTCGATGAATGCAACTTTTTTCCATGAACTACTTACACAATAGGGGTTCGTGGCAAAATGACAAGTTCATTCATGAGAAGAAAAGTTTAAAAATTATCAAAGTGTATCCTCCGCGTAGTAAATATAATACCCCGCCGCTCAGACTGATAAATCAAGTATTACTTGTACTTTTGTTTGTTCTCCAAGCTATAGTGACTAGAAATCATTGTGAAGGACTGTAATAACAGCCCTGGTATTTCCTCATTGACCTGAATCAATACAGTAAATATCATTCCGTTTGACAGACAATTCATATGAAACAGACTGCCTGCTCCAATGTCTAAGATTTACTTAATAAAGGAATCACCGGTAACAAGAATATTTAGTATACCAAGTCAGTTCCGTTTATTGAAAAGTATAGTTGGTGCGACTTAGGAGAGACATTTGGATGAGCTTCGGCAACGATCTGGTATTCTATTTATCCTGTCACTACTAAATACCGTTTGTTTTTTATCAAAATAGATCCAAGGTCCATTTAGTCTGAGAATATTTGTTTAGAGCTCCAAAATTGAGCCAATGACGGCTAATACCAAAAGCCGTTCTAAACCCTTTAACACCCAATCTGCTGAATGGTACTTGAAATGGCTCCTCCCTTTCCGAATATCGATTAAACAAAAGGTTGCATCAAACTTTCGGGAGCATTAGTTTTGATGTTATTAGTTTTGAAAATTGAATATTGCTTAAGCCGGTGCTAAAGGGCGATAGTAGTGTTGCACAATTCTAAAAGTTTTTCCAAGTCCAAATATTAGTGTGTCCACATGACAAGTCAACACATCATCTATTTAATATGCATGATGCCATCTATTCTTACATGAATGTTCATGAACTAAAGTAACATTTAACGCTAATGGCCGTGTATATTGCATCTTATGGAGTGCAGCGTTGCTCTCTTTCAGTCTAAAACTATTATGTGATTGGTACGTTTAATATGATCATGAAGGTAACTTCACGTACATTTCATATAAGTTCTACCTGCAGTTACTAATCTTCCTTTACACTTAGTGTAGGATACAGACCAGCGTATTCGTGTTTATCCCTTCTATGTTAGAAATAATGGCATCATGATTATCTACAGTAAAACCTCTTTATAACGGCCACTAAATTACAACAAGTATTTTGTGTTAAAGGCAGGCGGCTGCTTAAAGCAAAGTGAAATTAAAACATAACTCTTCCATAGGAGCGTTCTGTTTTACTTTCACATTGCTTTAAGCAGCCACCTGCCCTGAATAACAACTAATTAACACAATGTGTTGGCCGTTATAGAGAGGTTTTACTGTATTAGCTTCATTTGTAAACTTTTCAAGGGAATGTTTTGCTTTAACATAAACATTAGAATCAGATCTAAATCATTTCACAAGCAAACAGTGTATACCCTGATCAGACGGCACTTAAAGGAGCCGTCTGATCTGACTCTACTTTGTTTGCGAATGCATGAAATTGCATTTGTATGAGGGAACAGGTTGATCTTATGTATACGAATTCAATGGAATCCGTAAACTGCTCTATTTAGAAATATTTTAAATGCATGCTCTGCTGTCTGATTGGTCAAGTGCTTGAGAATGATATCAGACTCAAGCAAAACGTTCTATAGCCTGGGTACCTGATCTTATTACCAGTCAGAGTAAATCCTTGGAATTTGATTGGTCAGTTTGCCCAAAACTGCCGGGGTGTACAGTACCGTATTCAGCGGCTTCCACGGAGAATACAGAATTATTCAAATTTGACGCGTGGCGTCATTCGTTTTGTTTTTATTTTTAGCGTCGATTCGAAATTTCATATCGTCCTTACTCCAATAATTCAGGATGGATTACGACCAAATAATCGATAATAAACGTAAAAAACTGTACCTCATACGTTCCTCAATTTAACACTATCAACTTGTCAGTACAACGTGTTACCGTTAATGTCTTTCGAAATTGCTCTGAGACGACTTCATATTTGCTCTGTGATGACGTCATGTTTTCTTTGTCATGTCGTCATGCAATTAGAGATCTAATGTCGGCAAAATAAGAGTTGTTCGTTTCTTAATTAGGTAAATCGGATCTCTGACTGGTAATAAATTCGTTACACGGTAATTTGGCAGGGTGTACGGGCTGGTATGACCGGGTTAGACCACGTATTTCCTTCGGCTAACGCCTCAGGAAATACGGGATCTAACCCGGTCATACCAGCCCTTACACCCTGCCAAATAACCGTGTAACTAATAATATTTTCCAGTGTCAAATGTTATGGAACGTATCTGGATACAATTTTGTAAGGAAATGAAATATTTTGGTTCAGTACCTTGTGCAATATATATTTATTATGCTTATATATATGTACTATCGCAGTGTATTGATCTTGTTTAGTTCACTTTTACGAGAATTAATCTACATGTATCTAGAAAGCTATCTTCTGCCTTTGAAACGGTATATATAGATACACTTTCACAGACAATCTAAAAGTAGTTCTGATGTTCTATAAATCTGAAACATTTCTTTTACACAAGAGATGAGATGAAACAAATTGTACCTCCAGGCATCAAAACTGTTCCCCCATGCTTTCCAGAACAGCTTAAGTATTTCGAGCAATTCATTTGGAATCATGAGAGAATTCATGACATGTATCTAGAGATTCTAAATTGTATGTCTATCCAGTAAAATCCCTCTAAACCGGAATTCTAGTAGAGAAGAATTTAGATACTTTTAGACAGGTGGCTGCTTAATGCAGGGTGAAAGTCATACAGAAAGCTCCTAGAGGAGCTTTCTGTATGACTTTCACCCTGCATTAAGCTGCCACCTGTATCCAAGACCGATATTTATGCTAAATTTAGCGTCCGGTTTAGAGGGGTTTCACTGTACCCTTAGACCGCTGTTAGAGATACAATGTCCGATCAAATATCGATCTTGTGCAATTTGGACAGCTTCCGAGACGAATACTCTCAGCAAATTACAGTAAACCCTCTCTATACTGACCACTTAATTGTGTTAATTAGTTGGTATTCAGAGCAGCGCAAACAGTTTGGATTCTGGTAAGACGCAACGTTGGCGTTTCAATTGTGTCCGAGTTGTTTGTAAAAGTGGTTCTGGTTGCGAATTAGAGTCAGTTTTAGACCAAGATCCAATACTGTATTAATGTTGTAAAATTGGCTGTTATATCTCTAGCAGAATTGGACGTTCATTCATGGTATTTTACTCGAACACTAAACAAATATATTTCCGAAATATATTGTTGTCTTAACCCATTTGCTCCCACGATCCCATATACAGGACGTAGGCATAATACGGCGTCTGATCAGAGTCTACGCTGTTTGCTGATAAGAATTTCAATATAAAACAAAACGAAATTGAACATTTAGTCCAGGCACCCCTTAAATAAAAAATGAACTAATCCAATATATAACCATGGAAGAATCCACTGGGTGCAACTGGGTTAACCTGCTTTAGCAAAAAGTGTAAACTCAAATTATATGGTCTCAAGTGATTGTTATTCAAAGTCCTAAAGTAAATTGAATATACTTATACTGAATATGTGCCTAAAAGATGATGCGCCACCCCACTTTAATTTTGCAACAGTCAAAGTAATAAACGTTACTTATCACGACAGTTTGCTAAGTAGAAGACATTTTAATAAGGAGCACAGAGACAGAGACAGAGAGAGAGATAGAGAGAGAGAGAGAGAAAGGGAGAGAGAATACTTTATCTAACTATGGAAACTCGGAGGAAATCGAAATAACAACAGAGGTGCACTTCTGAGTTTTAACCCGTTCCCTCAAAGTGATACTTCTACGTATGTCGCTTTTTATACCATTGTGATACATAGAGCATATGCTGTCCATATGAGCAAAAACTCTATCACAATTGTGTTAAACCTACACAATTCTAGAATGCTCCTTTTCAGTAAATATATTCAAAGAGCTTCGATCTAAACGTAGCCTTATCTGAAAGGGTTAACTCTATCGCTGCTAACTTTAGTCGTCTGATAACTTTGTCGTATGTTGCAATTTATCTTCATTGTAGTGTAAATAAAACAGACACAACAACAAACAGCATAGATCCTGATGAGATGCCGAGTTACTCTGTTGCATTAAGAATCACATATGCGAATTTGCAGCGAAAGAGTTAAAGGCAGCTGATAAATTTAATGCACGTGTTTTCTGTCTTCTGGTCACACCGCGTCATGGACTCATTACTTGATACAGACGCGCGTTATCGCCCTTGCATACACAGTAGACCCAGGTCAAATGGTTGCCATAAGAACCGTCCGATTGGCGTCCGCTTATTTTTTTTTTATGAATTATTATATATCTTATTTTACAGTTTCTGAAATAGCCAAACATTTTCTTGCTCAAGTGCCATTGTAATAGTCATCTAATTAACATTTATGGATTATTTCCGATATAAAAAATTATTAGATAAACGGTAATTATGTAAATGTCGTATTGTATACAAAAATCATATATTAAGAACTGATACAGTCTTTGTTCTAAAAGGAATCATGTTAATCGACAACGTAACAGACACAGTCACATTTCTTTTTTGAACGTCCTTATAAATACCGTTTAAAGCGTCTTCTGTAGGACAAGGATAGTTCTGCACGCGCGTTTCTACAGTGTTAAACATTGCGCTCATATAAGACATTTTTCTAATTAGTATTCACTATTTCTTATATGACTATTCATCAAATAAGGAATAAATACATGACTTTCCAACCTTGTCATGGTGATTGAAGCTTAAGTATTATATCGACATGTATTATTTGTTGACAAAGGAAAGAACTAAGTACATGGGATATGAGATGACATTTTATACTATGTACTGCCCTGAAGCGAAAGAAGTAAGTCGATATGATTTTCCTGTTACAATTCATCACCATCAATATCATCCCAGCATCCATCGACGTCGTATAACCTATTCTGTGTCGTGGCATTTTTCAACCAAACCTTCGTAGGGAATATATTCACCCTAAAAGTACGGGACACGAGTCACTAATGTCCTTTGCAAACAGAGAAGATCAAGATGAGAAGGGTGCTCTAGAACTAAAACATGTGTCATGTTCAACTTTACTTTAGAAAATTCACTACATATTCACCATAGACTTGGACTGCTTGATTTCTGGAAAACTCCATTTTTATACCTTTTACTTACACTTGAGCATTTCTATAAGATGGTCTCCCGTAGTCTTATAAAATTTGCATGCGGTAACAAATATATTAGGCATCTGCCAACAGTGTACAACCAGAGCAGAGGGTTCCTACAAGAGATGGACGGTTGAAACAATCATAATACTATGTCAAGGAATTTGGTATGGGTTTGGTTTGCTTCATACATATTCATAGACATTGCTATTTATAATTCTATATATAAAGAGTTAATGTAGGACAAGCATCGACTCGTCGGCTGAACACATAGTGTTTTGTCAAGGGTGTTTGAAATACTATATTTAATCTCAATAAAGGGGCGCCAATTCGTATTTAACAGTAACATAAATCAAAACAAAAGACATTATTTGTGGAATTCATAAATCAAAACAAAAGACATTATTTGTGGAATTCAATATACTTAAACCTTTGCTTGCTATTCATGTCAATATACCTACCTGTAAATAGTGAAGACCCAGATGAGATAGCTGATTGTGTAACCAGTGCACTTCACAGCAGTGATTTCACACCGCACTACGGGTACACAGTGACGATTATACAACAGGGCATGGGTAAAGAAGGAGAAATGTATTTTAAAATTCAGCAAGAGAAGGGTTAATAGTTTTAAACAGTTACATGATTGTACTACAGAATGTCTTAGGGCTTTCAAAAATGATTGAACACTTGGCTATTTCAGTTCAAACTGGCTCAAATAGCGTTTTGTTCGATGTTCCATTTGCCATGTTCGAAATTAATTGTTATTTTGATGAATGAATCTCGTCGTATGACACTCATTAGTCATGCCTTTCGGTCATTCGTCTTGAAAAACAATTTGATTGTGATATTGATTGTCGGCACATTTAATGTTTCAGCATTATTGCGATTGCAATGAACGATGCGGGTTTGGTTTGTAAAACAACAATAGTCGCGCATTCGCCCACCGCTTTACACAGATTAGTATTAACCCATAACCCGCCAGTCACAACTATAGTTCCATTTGCAAACAGTGTAGACCATTTAAGAACTATCTCATCATCTGGATCGGTACTGTTTGCTGTGGAAAATCCACATTTGCACGCTCTATGCTTTTGCCTAGGAAACACATTTCAACATATCCTGTATATTTTAGTAAATATTTGGCTAATTAATACTCAAAGAGTACACAGTGATAAAAATATGTGGCAGGCTACGGGTTAACACATTTTTAACAGAAAACATTTCATAAATTAACATCGACGCATTCAACGCTGAATTTTCAGATTGGAATATTCCATTACTGTTCTACTTTAGAGTCCACTCAGTATGAACAATTTAAACAGCTCTTCCTGGAACCATCTGATATTGTTATTTATCCTGTCACGTGCCTATTTTCCTGACGGATAACAAGGTGCCTGATAAACTTTTTGTTATTATGTCAGTAGGTCACATGACCGATGTTAATGTCAGTTAGTCACATGACCTGTAGCCGAAACTACTTTTTAAAAAAAAAAAAAAAAAACAGTTTTTACCGAGACGCTTATTTCGTGAATACACAAACTTACGTCTACCTAGTAGATCTAGATCTAAATCTACTGAATAAAAAAAGTTTTACAAAGCGAATTGATTTCAATCGATACCCATTAAATTAAATAATTCTTTCACTTCATTCTCTCAAACTTATATTCTTAGACCTAGTAGATCTAGATCTAGACTAGATCTAGTTGTCTGTCGCGAAATTACCGTGTTTAGATAAATCCACATCAAGAATCATAAATCGTCTAGATCCTGTATTCTATAGTCAGTTCTATTTTAAATCTATCGGCGTCTATCTCAACCGAGTCTAGAATTGAAATGTTATTAAGCTAGCCTTGACTTTTCTATTCTAGACGAGGTTTAGATCAGCTTGTCTCAAACATTAAGTGACAGGTTCTTTTTCTCACATAACCAACCGGGGCAACGGTTTTGTTTGAGCATTTTTTTCGGTGGAATTCCAGTGACGTAATAACGCCTTTATAGTGACGTCATCAACAGTCTAGAGCCAGTAGAGTCGGGTATACTTTGCGGTGCATTTTGTGGTACATTCGGTACAAAATAAAATAATTTTATATTTTGCTGTCGTGACAAGGATAAATAGAATATTTGGTTCCTAGCTTTGAATGAGAAATGTTATCTGGCTCGACTTCTGAATATATCAGGTTCGCTTTCGGCTCACCTGATATATTCATCCACCTTGCCAGATAACATTTCTCATTCAAAGCTAGGAACCAAATATTCTCCATATCCTGTTTGCAAAGATCAGTGCATGTGTGTCCCAAATTAAAAGGATAAATGCAGACATTTTCTGAACTTCTACAACGTTACAAGGACAATCATTTGCCTTTTCGTCCAAACAATTCATCGATTATGTTAATATATTTTCTGCAGGTTTGGTGTCAATTCGAGTACATCGAATGAACTATTTTTATACTTTTAACTTCTCTAAACATGACACATGCACGCAATTAACCCATTACCTCATAGGCCTTTTTATACAACCCCTTTGAATAAATATACCGAAAAGGAGCATTTACTAGAGAAAATGAAAATTTTAGAGTTTTGTAGTTTTGAAACCACTGTAATAAATAGTGTTCCTAAGGAGCAAATGCTCTATTTACCACAATGGTTTCACAAAGTGGTTTATACAGATGCGTCAAAAGGCGTCAATACGAGGGAACGGGTTAATAAACACAAAGCTAATAAATGGAGAATATATATTTCATTGAGTTTAAAAGTACAATAGCATACATTGATATGTAAACAGAACCGAATAAGATACTTAAATCAAACTATTGTCAATGATTACTCTTTTATTTTTCAACCAGCCCTATGTTGTAGCCAAATTTTAAGACGACCTCATTCAGTTGGATATTAAAGTTTTAATATTTTAATATAAATTGATCGATTGCTCTTTTGAATTTAGAGTTAGTTGGAAACGTCGTGTAATTATTGCTTTAAAACATTCAGTCCATCAATTAAGAAATGAATGACGTGCTTCCGGTGTTCATGAGGTTATGCAACGCATAGCTTTACGAGCAAAGTTAGTGAAGCCCGAAGGGCTTCACGTGAATCTTTGCTCGTAAAGCTATGCGTTGCATAACCCATGAACACCGGGAGCACGTCATTTATTTCTTATATTTATATTCCATTGTATTTCTTATATTAAAGAAATGAATGACGTGCTTCCCATGTTCATGAGGTTATGCAACTTTCTTTTTAGAATAAGGTTATATAAGGACGTTGCAGGGCGAATGTAAATATTACAGTATGAAACGGTAACATTTGCGAGAGGGATTTGAATGACAGAATGGATTATATGAGCCATCGGTTTACATTGTTCGCAAAATGCCAATTACTCGTTTCCCATTTAAAGGGTTATTTATGAACATGTGTTATCACTTAAATGTGTGCAGGCATAGTAACATTCGAAGCTCCCTTGTCATGTTGAAACAATTCTTCTCTGCCCTCACTCTGCTATGCTGTATTTACCTTCAATACATTTACCTTTTACTTCATGAATATTAATGTAAGAAATAGTGGCATTTCCAATACTAATTAGTTTATCTTCTACAATGATACATGTTTTTACAATGACACATTTGGCACTAGCAGAAACTATGGAATCACATAATATATATTATTTCATAAGCAAAAAGTCCAGACCCTACCTAATCAGACGGCTCCTATGGGAGCCTCTGATGTGGGTCTGTCCTGTTTGAACATTGTGTAGAAAGTAGTATAGATGTTTTGGGTTAAAGCATTTATAGCGTGTATATTGATTAAATGATACATAACCTGGATCCTGATTAGAAGCAGATATACTCAGATCCGAGATGGTTGCGAATATAAGTAAGTCGTGTTTGGCAGGACAGAGATAAAGTCTTCAGATTAGAGAAGTTTTACTTTGTCACAGTAACCATTTCTAACAAATGCTCAAAGGGTTCATAGTATGGATTATATACTGCGTGTACAGTAGAACCTGTCTTAAGCGACCTTAAAAATATGTCAGATAATGGATCTATAAGGCAGATGGTAGCTTCGAGAGGAATTCCCTACAATAAATACATATTATTAACAATATCATAAAATTTGGTATTTGTAATGTTCATCATCATCATCATTATTATGAAGATTGTCAATTTGAACTTAAATGAACAAAATACCCCTGTGATGCAAAATAAATCGTTTTCATCGAGATACCTATAATTTGTTTTCTAAAACAAAAATATTATCGGCCTTGGTCGAAAAGTTAACAAAACTAACATGCCAGCCGAATAAATGTTAATACGTTGCCGAGTAACGTATCAAACACATGACAATTTTGTCTTTTACGGTGTTTGTTCGATTGGTTTTCTTGCGATATACTTCTTTCCAGCCTTTAGTCACGTTGAAAGTAGAGACTATCACTTAAAAGCAGAAAGCTCGTGTAGGAATGTTCTGCATTTCGTTTGCCTCGTATTAAACAACAATGTGCTTGGTGAGATGAATGTGTTCAGTTTATACAAGGTCGGTCAATACAGTTTCCACGGTATTACGTCACAAAGTCGAGTGTGTCTCTCGAAACCAATACGCGCTATATATGTTTGGCAATACAGTGCTCCCTCCCTACAACGGCCCTCTCAATAACGATTCCCTCCTTACAACAACGCATGTCACTGTTTCCGAAACAACAAGGCTCCAGAAACAACTTTTTTCCATCGTATTTTTTATGCCTCCATCAAACCCTATGTTGTGACCACTCTTTAGAATCGTCACAAAGTGACGATTCTAAAGAGTGGTCACAACATAGAGTTTGATGGAGGCATAACGGTTTTAGTTCTCGAAATACACCTTATATAGGGATCTGCAAACAAGCTAATTATGTTTGATTTTGCCTCCCTATAACAACTCCCTCTGGACAGCACATACAATCTTCGTATCCCAAAGGGTGTCGTTGTAGAGAGGGAGCACTGTAATAGGTATACAATCATATAATTTCTACACTGTTATATCAGCATCTTGATCAGACTTAACACTCAAGTGAAACAGTGTTTTGTTAATAGATTGATATATTTATTCCGATAATGATATTAGCTAGACATTCAATTATTTGTCGCAAGTTGTTCTTTGTACTAATGATGTGCGTGTGTTATTAAATGCCAGACAATCACTTACAATACCCAGATTTTTGTTTGTATCACTGATGTGCTGCTGTAATAACCACTGGGATGTACAAAGAACCAGTTTCCAATATCTGTCAATATCAACTTGCTGTCTAATGTCATCAGCGTAAAATGGAACTATTGTTACAAATGAACACGTTATTATTATAAATAAGACACTTTTTTCGGGCAATTAAGACACATTTAAATGTAGTGTAACAGTAAAACAACTCTAAACGGAAAATCAAGTGGAGAAGGATTTAGATACATTTAGGCAGATGACTGCTTAATGCAGGATGAAAGTCATCCTGATAGGCCATAGAGGAACTTTCTGCATGACTTTCACGCTGCATTAACTCATTATCTCCTAGGCTATTTTTAGACCCAACCTTTTTGAATTAATATACCGAAAAGGAGCATTAACTATAGAAAAGGAGAGTTTTGTAATTGTGTAGTATTGAAACCATTGTGATAAATAGAGCATTTGCTCCTATGGAGCAAATGCTCTATTTATCACAATGGTTTCACAATGTGAATTTTAAGGAGGCGCAAAAATGCGTCACTAGGGGGTAATGAAATAAGCTGCAATCTGTCTCCAAGACCGTTATTTATACTAAACTGACCGTCCGTTTTAGCGTGATTTTACCGTATCACATTTGTGGGGATAAACTGCCGATGTTTCACCATTGTAGCTGTGTCTGTTTGGATTTTGCATTTTGCAGGTTCTGCTATATCTCTGATATTTGTTATTCGTCAAGTTGCATGTCTTTCTTTCGGTCAAAACGACAAACACAATACATATAGAAGTGGTTTCCAAAGCAATAGAAGTGACCAAACACCTTGTCTAATAGATAGTCCGGTTGTCTTCCTTACTCGATAACGCAGCGAAAGCCAATTTCTGACACCGGTTAATGCATACAAACATTTGATGGCATTGCTGTTTGCTCTGGAAATGGTTCGCACCGTATATAACTTATAAACAGAAAGGTCAACACAGATTTCCATGGGACTTATAACACCTGCTTATATTTAAATGCTGAGCAAATATTTCGTTTGTATTTCCGTCAGTTACAGTAAAACCTCTCTATAACGGCCACCAAAATGTGTTTATTAGTTGGTATTTAGGACAGGTGGCTGCTTAAAGCAAGGTGGAAGTGAAACAGAACGCTCCTATAGGAGGGTTAGGGTTAGGCTCCTATAGGAGCGTTCTGTTTTACTTACACCTTGCGTTAAGCAGCCACCTGCCTTTAACACAAAATACTTAATTTAATTCAATGGCCATTATAGAGAGGTTTTACTGCACTTTCAGGTAATAGGCGTGTTAAATGTTAGGATGTATTCAGAGAGTCAAACCGTATGGAATTTGATGAGACACCGAGTTACTCGGCTTTTCATATGATCATAACTCTGATCGTCTTTAGCATTATATTAACAAATGTGGGTTAGACAAAGCAGGTCATTAATGAACAGAATACCGAAAGGAAGCATTACATTCTGGAAATATGTTTTTTTTATTAAAGGAAACCTCATTTACTAAAGTTGCAAGAGCATGCGATCTGCTTCGGCACTTTTACGAATTTTATGAATTTGGGTAGTTTTAACATTTTATCTTATAAGATATGATCCTTTTTAATCGCTTTTAAAGTCTCCATTAAGCGAGCCGTTCCCATTCGTAGGTTTTCAACTTATTATTGACTATGTATTACTAGTTATTTATTTTAACGGGAATATGTCTGCGAGTGGATTTTCCCTGAGATAACAACACAAAATGCATGTTAATATACTCAGATGTCAATGAATATATTAAGTGACGTACTAATGTATAAAACGTGTTCTGTATGTTCTATAAACCTTTCATCGATGAATTTTCAGAATCGAATAGCCATGTCAGTGTTTATCTACTCAGTCCACTCAGCATGGAATGTTTAAGTTTGCTAGAGGATTTGGAATAAAACACAGTGCAGACCCCGATCAGAGGGCTCCTTTAGGAACCGTCTGATGCGGGGCCACAGTGTTTGCAAGTGAAAGTTCATGTTTGTCTTGGATTCAAAGTGTTTAAGGAAAATCTTTTTTCAAATGTATTTGGTTTTTAACATCAATTAAAGTAATTGCCTTGACGAAAGCTGATACTATTGTAGTGCGGCAGGCGGTGGGTTGTTGCTTATATCTTTTATTTCTTATAAATCTATGTTTTTGTGGGATTTATTTCGTTGTGTTTTGTTTTGTGTGCGTGTGTGTGTGTTGTGTGTGTAGGGGGAGGGGGTGTGCTTTTCTATTTTACAGAAGTTGCAACCATTCTAATCTATGGGTAAGTGGACAATAATAGCCAAGTTCGTCATGTTTCATTTTTGATCTGTATATCTGAAATGTGGTTTTGGTATTACTGGTTAGTAAATGCACGCATATCTATATGCGCATTTCGTGATAGTCCTTGGATAGACGATTAGTCCATTCTCTGACCAGAATCCTTAGACAGGTCACTGTATTGAATATACGCATTGTGACTATAATTTGCATCTTAGCGGTATTGGAAATTAAGTGTTGATGTTTCAGACTAATATTCACAGTTGATTAACTATACTACAGTATAATCCCTCTAAAACGACCACTTAATTAGTAGATATCAGAGTCTTTAAAAGCAGGTGGTTGCTTAATGCATGGCGAAAGTAATCAGGAGCTTTCTGCATTACTTTCGCCCTGCATTAAGCTACCACCTGTCACTAAGACCCAGAATTATGCCTCATTTTGGTGATCGCATTAGAGGGGTTTTACTGTAATGATAGAACAGAAGTCAGGCAGGAAATTAGGAAATGACGGACGAAAGTTCACAAGTCCAGAAACACAAAGGAAGTGTGCACGACCTTCACAATGTTTTTCTTTGGCTGTCTCTCTTTTCCTGATAGAGAGGCCATTTGACGACTTTTCAAACAGAGTAAATCCAGATCAGGGTATGCCCTGTTTGCGTGTGGATGTATTTATATCTGATTCTACAGGTTCTGACCTAATATACTGCGTTCATGTGTATGTAAAAGACAAACATTTATGCAAGCATCTGGATCGCCCCCAAAATTGTATTACAAGGAAGAGTAATATAACACCAGATTGTGGGGCACTTAGGAATCCGTGGTTCAGAGATGGAATTTAAATAATTTGATTAGACCCCATCAAAAGTTGAATATTTATATAAATATAGCAGTTTAGTGAAATGAATAAAGCAGATTAATTTGTTATTGTCTAATCCGTTGATCCAGGGAATACAGGTTATTAGCAAGCACGTCTTATCAGAATCCAAGTATGGTGAATTTCATAAAACTATTCGCTGCTACACTGATCATCAGTAATAGGAGAAACTTCCCACTACCCCTCGACCATAGCACACATTGAAAATGCATTCCATAGGATCGCCACCTCCAGGGGGCGATCAATGAAACACCATCTATTTAATAATGATGTAATAATTCATACATGAATTTCATGAAATAAAGGTCTAAAGATGCAGACAGCATTAGTATTGTAATAAGATATAAACTACATATCTCTCAAAGCAATGTCTTGTTGAATGTTTATTCTAATGTTAATTTCAGCCAGACATTTGATCATACTTCTCAAGTTGCTTTTTGTATGGATGTCATATATGCATTACTACAAGCCAGACAGTTAATTACAATACTCGTACCGCTGTTCGTATCATTAGTTTGACGCTGTAATTACAACTGTGGTGTAAAAATCATTTTTGCTTTTTCAAGGACAATCAATGTAAAAAGTGAAACTAAACGAAATATGAGCACGCCTCGGCTACATACGAGCCTTTTTTGGACAGCGCATAAACAGGTAAGGTAATCATCTATCAATCCTGGTCACATATCGTCGTCCACAATCTAGCATGTTTGAAATACATCATAAAAAGGGCTTCAATGTTCCGAACATTCGAGACTCACAAAATCAATAATGCCACAATAGTTATAGCTTGACTTGTATAAACGTTACATACGTTAGTTGTTTAAAGTGAATTTCTGACCTTTATTGATTCAAACTCTTATTCTACCCAAAGAAAATTTATATTAATTTTGTAGGCTGCTTCAATTATCAGAGTTTAATCATCGGAGTTCTTCATTAGTCAATGTCTGTTTAACCCTTCATTCCATAAAAACACATTTCCATACCTTCGTAAACAGAGTTGACCATGATTAGACAACTCAAGTAGAAGCTGATCAGGGTCTGCTTTATTTGCTTATCAAATTATATAGACCAAAGTCTACAGTTTCTCCAGTGGTACAAAAATCCAGTGTACATGTGCCATTCTAAAATATATTCTAATTAAATGCATGCTATCATTATTTCTTACATACATATTTATGCGGGGTAAAGGGTGAGATCATTATTGAGACACAGACCAGGGGTCGGGCTGGGACGTGGCGAGTTCCTCGGCAGTTCATTAGACGTTTGTAGACATATCACAATTACTGTATATAGGATTATTTTTTCAACACTAGTCACTTGATATTAATTTGTAATGCACAACTGTATCGATGTAAATGTAACACTTGTTGAAGGCATTGCCAGTCTAGTATTAACCTGGTGAAAACAAAATGAAATGGCTAATCCAATTAGTACAGATAGGTGCAAATAAATCAACAATTTGAAAAGGTTTAAGAGCAGTTTGTGCAATATTTTGTTTGAATCTGAATTATCAATTATCTAATTGGTCACAGTTGATCAGAGTGTTTACACAAAGGCTGACTAACCATTTACCTGCGAATGTACTCAGACTTTACCTAAACATTTTACACCAAGCTCAAAATAGAGAATTGTTTGAGAATTAATTAACGTCAACAATCTGCTACATAATAATTATGCAAGCCATTTAATCAGTAGCTGATACAGGCTAATATTAAGATCATAGCAACGGTCTCGACTGCATTTTTCATTTCTGAATTATTCTTAATATTTAAAAATAGCCTTTCACCTAAACACTTACCATTATTTAAAGGACAAAATTGTAGTCCAATGACCAATGCGTTGAAATCTTTTTAAGTTTTTCATAATTGGAAATAAGTTCACCTGATTATAAACGGTTGTTAAAGGGTTTAAACTCAATTGACGAGGTTTGTATATATCTGCGCAATAGGCGTGTGAGCAATATAGTCTGTTGCATGATTCAGCTTTATCTATTTCAATGTAGCCTATTTTTGTAACTTTGTCAACATACATTGCCTCTAGATGACTGGTATTGTTGTAAGTAATGTTACAGTTGTTTTTAGATCCACACCACGAAATATGCTGCATATATACAAAGCAATCAAATAGTCATATACATTGTTTCTAGCTAATTTAACGCTCAATCGTATTGTTTACACTCGACAAGTCAGTAAGAGACATTTCTGATATATAATTGTGTATACTAAAACAAGAGGAGATATTAATGAGTATCGAGCATTAGCCTTTAAAGGAAGTACCTTACGTTTTTTGAATTTGCTAGACTTGAAATTATCGTGCGTTCTATCATGCGACGATCGAAATTGAAGCTTGCGACTGTCGTATACTATAATAAAATACATTTTCTGTCAAAGGAGGTCTTTATTATGGTCATATACCACAAGTTCTGTGAACGTTGTGTGTGTGTGTATGCTTCAATGATTGTTGTTGACTTTCATGTGGCATCTCTTCCCTGATTCCTGTTATACAGTTGAACTTCGATACCTCGACTCGGATAACTCGAACTTCGAGATAACTCGAACAAAAAGTCCAGTCCTTCCAAAACTAACACTACAGAATTGCTCTAAAATGTATCGCTACAGATATCTAGAAACACATATGGCAGCTTTATACAGGTCTAAAGTAATGCTGAAAGCTCCTACAGGAGCTTTCAGCATTACTTTAGACCTGTATTAAGCTATGGTCTTGACAAATCGTTCAGATTAGAAATCGGGTGACTCGACTATATGTTATCTCTAATTTGTACGGTCTCCTGAAGTTCGACTTATCGAAGTTCAACTGTAGTTTAATTGCTGCACGTTCGAATATGCAATAATGTTTGCTACTCAGCAACACCGATTGTCATAAGCTAAGACCATAATATTGGTTGTATGATATTTAGTAAGACGCGTTCCTGGTATCTAAGCGTTTGGCATTAAATATGCATGCAAATTTGACTAAACAATCATTTTAGTTATGATTGTGTTGTCGTCTTGGACGTGATTTTCAGTAAAACAATGGCGGCACGATACCATCAAATTGCCATTAATACTCAAAACATTCACATAAAATACTTACACAAAACAAAGATCGCGTGAGGAATACCATTCGGCTGTTAGGCGCCATACGTTTTAAATTCGTGTTTATCAATCTACACCAAATATACTATAAAAATGGAGAATAGATAAACAGTATATACTCTGACCAGACGGCCTCTGATCAGGGTATGCACCGTTTGCTAAACCAGTTACAGTTAGTGGTTTATACTAGTGAATAGTTTGTTCGCTGTACCAACTTAACCCTTCGCTTGCTATTCACGTCAATTTACCTACCTGTAAATAGTGAAGACCCAGATGAGACAGCTCCTGCAGGAGCTGCCTCATCAGGGTCTGCACTATTTACAAGTTGATTGTGCAACCAATGCACTCCACAGCAGTGATCGCACAGCGATATACTTGTACACAGTGAATATATATGTAATTATACAACAGGGCATGTGTAAAGAAGGAGAAACGTATTTTAAAATTCAGCAAGAGAATGGTTAACATGAAAATAGATAGGATTGAAAGAAAAACGTAGGAGTCATACATGTAACACCACTTACAAAACACTCGGTCGTCCGAACTGCATAATGACGAAAAGGAGCAGCGAATGTATATGTTAATCATAAGAAAGAAATAGACTCACACATGCTTACCAAACACATATTAGGGGGAGATGGAAGTGCCGCTTTTGGACGGGGAAGGGGGGGGCAACCGCAATCTTATTCCATCCCCACCCTAAAAGACAAACAGTTAAAATAATCATATCCTCTCTCCGACTAATCTACAAAAACCGCGATGGTAAATACATTGGTAAGTTGTATATACAACGAAAATATATTTAAATGAAACAAATTAGATCCACCTATCGCCAGTTTTCCTAATGACTGAGCTGCACTCCTAATAGCTATAGAAAAGTAATAAAGGGTATAGCAAAAAAAGAGATGACGCCCTTCTGTTTCCAGGTTTTCAGGACGTCTTCATAGAGTACTATCATGGCTTTCCTGTTTCAACAGTTTATCGTAAATAATATGAGAATAAATGTGTCAAACGAATTATTCTCAGACAATTAAACTAGTTGGCTAGAACCCCTATATATATGACAAATCATAATGCTACTCTTATACTGCTCCTTTAGTTTAGATAAATACCTCACGTGCGATTTCCTTTACTCATTCTCTCCTAATGACGCCTTATTGCGTCTCGGTAAACATCACGTTTGAAACCATTGTGATAAATAGAGGATTTGCTCCAAAGGTTTCAAAACTACGCAATTCTAAATCTCTCCTTTTCTATAGTTAATGCTTCCTTTTCGGTAGATCTATTCAACGAGGTTGAGTCTAAAAATAGCCTAGGAGAGAATGCGTTAACATATTCTCTAATGGATTCCAGGAAATTCAGAAATAAAGTCGCATGCTATATCTCGCAGATAACCCGTTTTATACTATAGCATTTAGTAATTATCCCTTTACGTGTTTGGACTAACTGTTTCGCTATCCTGAATTTTATGGTGATGTGATTTACAAACCTCGTAAGATTATTAGACAAACCCATGTTCTCACTTTGTTCATCAAATATATAAAAATGCATTAACAAGGGATATGATCCTATAGTACTACAACATACTACATGCCCGTTCGTCAACCCTTCTACAGTTGACAATCACTCTGGCCTCTTTGAATGTACGGATGGATGCCTCAATGGATGCTCATGGACCGTGCGTCTTGTGCCGTCTACTAGTAACTAACTTTCGAACATCCAGCATCCTCTTTCCACAGTTTGTAAAGCTGAATAAGACAAATAAAAACGTGTTTGATAATTTTAGATACAAAATGCAAAATGGAGTAGCCAACACAGTAGCTCCAAATATAGCTATTTGATATGGGTCTGTACCGTTTACCGTTTCCGAATATTTGAAGTAATCGCAGCTTTGCAGATCCCATTTACGAATCATCTTATCACTTGCCGTATTAAGCGTCATTAAAGTGTCGTCTTGAAATGGGATTTTAATTACTTAAGGCGTATTGAAGTTTCAACGTGAAACTGAAAGCATTTGCATAAACGTTCAAAGTAGATTTTAATGTTTGCAGTAAATATCTATTAACCCTTTCAACGCCAATATGCAAAAATGCACCACGACAAATAGTGCAGTCCCAGATCAGACGCCGCCTTTTCAAGGCGGCGTCTGATCGGGGACTCCAATATTTTCTCGAACTCTAGTTCTATATATATACTTTATTCCTTTGAAGTTTACATTTATTTATCTTATTTCTTTATTTTACCGAATTATTTAACAAAATTGGATTGCAGAGCACAATTAGAAATTTGGCGCCGAAATGGTTAATGCGAATCCTGCTATTAAACGTTCAATATTTGTACAGTATGAGGCTTTTTCTAAGACGATGTTTATTGCATTTTATTGTTTATATCTTGTAGAACAAGAGTAGGGTCGTTAGAATTGAGGTAGCAGTTTCCTTGTCAACATTCGGCATTACCAGTTGTGTGATACGAGCTATGATTGTCCGGTTCAATGTCACTGACCGAGTGACGTATCATGTCGTGGTACGTCATGCTATCAGTGTGACAGAACTTTAGATATTTCAAGTCCCTCTTTATAAGAATAATTAGCCTAGTATTTTAGGGTAGGGTTTAGTTGGTGAGTGTTAGAAAAAAGGAGTACACCAATAACCTAATAATTGTTTTGTCATGCAACCATCACCAATTCGTAAGCGAGGTTTCTCATGTTTTCGTATTAACGCTAATAACCTGATAAGTGCTTTATGATGAACCGTTCATACATTATAGACTAATAGTACAAACATAAAACGCGTTCCATCCTAAAGTTTCCCTCACACAAACGCCTTTGCATGCAATTGCAAACAGACTAGACCCAGACCAGGTATATATTGTAGGAGCAGTCTGAACAAGTATACTCTGTTTGCATACAAAATTGTAAATATCTGACTCTACAGTTTCTGTCTATAATACGTTACGTTGTGGACATACGTCATAATAAAATGTCAGCTAATAATGTCTTTATTCTAGCATGCATATACAACAGGGAAACGGTTAATGATGTCATGTACATACTGCTCTTGTGAATCAGTTTGTCAGTTAGGTGTTCACAGCATTGTGCTAAAAATAATGTTTTTTGTTTTTTGTTGTGTCGCAAGGGAGAGCTTCAACATTTTGCTCGATCTGACAGATATTTCATCTAGTTATGCTTGAAATTAGATGTTATGTATGAAACTTAAATATGCGTTCTCAGCGTTTGATAACCAGACTCTTTAAATTAAATCATTGACGTGAAAGGAAAGAAATCAATAGAGAATATTAAGACAGGCCTCTCCGGTTGTACAACAAAATGTTGTCTGCAGAACAACAAAGTTGACATTAGCTTCGACGGTGTAAAGTCTTTATAAAACACTGTCTTAGCAATAAACGTGTTGTATTTATCATTTTGTTTGTTCTGGACATGACTCAAGTATATAATGGAAGTCAGGCGGGAGATGCCCTATGAACGGCAACAGTAACACCAGCGGCACACGTTAACCTATTCCCCCATAGGCTATATTTAGATAAAACCTCTTTGAATTAATCTACCGAAAAGGAGCATTAATTAGAGAAAAGGAAAATTTAAGAATTCAGTAATTTGAAACCATTGTGATAAATGGAGAATTCCTCCTACAGGAGCAAATCCTCTATTTATCACAATGGTTTCACAAAGTGACTTTTACAGAGTCGTTAAAAGCCGTCAATATGAGGGAAAGGGTTAAGTGTGCACGCCAACAAATATACAAACACAACCTTCACAGAAATGTTCATTGCATGCTCATCATCGAAAATGCAAATCGCACAAGAATAAAACGAAACGTTTATAGAATGATGGATTAGTTAGTTCTAGGACTGCATTACGTAATTTGAACTTATGACCTCAAATCCTCAAAACCATGTGTGTAACCGGTGGATCAGTCGAGTTTCAAAATGGTGGACAGGCAAAGAAAAATAGCTTGACTTTGGTACTTGTTTTCTTACTGCCACATAATTATGATGATTGTTACAAACATATAAGAGTGCAATTTGATCGTAAGAATGAAAGAACAATCATCACCCAAATGTAATTTTGATAATCGCGTGTGCTATGTTGTTGACATTGCTGATATTTTCAACCATACACACATACAGACCCATCATGGGCGCAAAGGTAAATTTGCTAACATGTCGCGCTTAATCACAATTGTATGGAAGCTTTTGCATATCGTCAATGGTCATCTGCATGTGCTTTAAATCCAGTCTATCTTTAGAATGCTGCTTTACGGAAAGTGTCGATAATGGTTGCCTAATGAATGGCAATAGTAATGCAGAAAGAATTTGCTGCATTACTTTTGATCTGCTGTAAGCTACCATCTGACCTACATACCCACAAATAGATTTCTTTTGTGCATCCGCTTATGACAGATTCTACCGTATTCAGACCCCCCCCCCTTTCGTGCCAAAACATATAGAAGTAATGCTTTGTGAATTCGTGATGGCATTTCCCAAGTTTCCCCGCGTTAAGATCCGTATAAGACTGAATAATTCGGTATGCCATAAGGATCCAAACTGTGTGACACACTGACATGGTCCAAACTGTGTGACACTCTGATATGGTCCATTTCAACAAACATTAAAGACATGTTTAGGAAATCAATATGCTTATAAATGTTAGATAACATGGTGTAATACACTAATACTTGTATTCAGATGATATATGTATGATGTCACCTGTCAGTACATTTAGTATTAATGCAGTTTACTGTGCTTCTTAATGGATATTCTATTTTAGCAGCTGTGGCGTGGTGTGTCTTAATATTACATTGGGCCTTAAAATAAAATAGTTGCTTTGAAGAAGTCTGGCAAATATTTACAGTGCGTCATTGCTAGTGCTGGTGCAGACGCTTAACCCTTCTCTTGCTATTCACGTCAATATACCTACCTGTAAATAGTGAAGACCCAGATGATACAGCTCCTGCAGGAGCTGTCTCATCAGGGTCTGCTCTATCTATTTACAACAAGTTGATTGTGCAACCAGTGCACTCCACAGCAGTGATTGCACAGCGAAATACTTGTATACAGTGAAGATATATGTAATTATACAACAGGGCATGGGTAAAGAAGGAGAAATGTATTTTAAAATTCAGCACGAGAAGGGTTAAATTAAGGTGCGTGGTACTAATTTCCGATATTTCTCTAATTCACGTGATTTGTTTATCTTGTCGGACTGAACTATCTAAAATTTAAAGTGACTGGGTTCATAAACATACGGTTTAGTTCCAGGAAACATAAAATCAAACGTATGTATGATACAAACCTATGATGAAGGTGTGACTGGCCAGGATTTAAACGTTATCGTCTGCTATAATCGTCTGCTTCAGGTTTTAGAGGGATGCTTGTTCAATTTCTTTAGAGTGCCAACCAATTTGGATTCTGATGAGATGCCTAAATACTTGGCGTCCCATATGGATCAAAACAACTGTTTCCATTTGATGCCACAGAATTGTCTTAATGGCACTGGAGAACCTATCAGGCCTTAAATCTCAATTAAACTAAACGTAATGTGTTGTTGAATGTTAACATGCCATGCGTTCTGAAAGTAGGAGACCCTTCGAAAGCAGCAAAAGTAGCAACGTAAAGAGAGAAAATTGCAGACTCAGTTTTATTGATTCTGTTCAGGAGAAGTTATGAAATGTGTAACACTACTCACGCCCCTAGCACCGCCTTAAGCAGTATTCAATTTTCAAAACTAAACATATCTAAACTATTGATCCCGAATGGCCAGACAATTTCGGGGTATAACAACACTGTGAATGAAGTACGGGGATAACGTTACTGGATTATCGGATTATCATTAGTGAGTGAATTGACATATTTATTGGATTTGAAACTTTATTCTTTAGAAGGACAATGCCATTTTAGACATAACAAGGTATTTAGATACTCGGTAATCTCAGTAATTTTATCTCTGTAATATTGCATAATTGAAACTGTGTAAAGTATGGGGCTTGTTTGTTTATTCTACTGTGTCTGGCTCGTTACAATATTTAAAGTTCAACGAAAACACGTAAAACATGAATGTATAACACTGCTCACGTATACCGTAGCAGTGTAAAAGTACAAAAATGAGTCATGCAGGAAACACCACATACAGAACAAACAGTCGCCCGAATAGCAACACAAGGAAACAGCAAATGTACATAACTATAAAACCAACAAGAGACGCACAAAGACAAAACAAACATACAAAAGCAGGAAGATGGAAGCACCGCCTTGGAACGGTCAGTGACAAAGGTCACTGTAATGTTATACGGATATATATGGATATCAATGCGTAAAATCTATACAAATACAGAAGTCTATAGTATCAAATACTATAGCTACATGTATGCATAGATGCATAAACAAAACAATTTCAAAAATAGCTTCTTTATTTCTTAACCGAATCCTCGTATGTTGTGACCGCTCGCTACATGCGTTAGAGTCGCTCGAAGAGACAATTCTAAAGAGTGATCACGGCCTAGGATTAGGTGGAGAAATGGCCATTTAAGTATTTGAGTACGCATCTAAATATATAGCTTTGTAAATGTATTATCATTTGGTAATACTAATCCATGGATAGTGCCAGTTGCAAATTTAACCCTTCGCTTGCTGAATTTTAAAATACATTTCTCCTTCTTTACCCATGCCCTGGTGTATAATTAAGAAATGAATGACGTGCTGCCGGTGTTCATGAAGTTATGCAACGCATAGCTTTACGAGCAAAGTTAGTGAAGCCCGAAGGGTTTCACGTGAATCTTTGCTCGTAAAGCTATGCGTTGCATAACCCATGAACACCGGGAGCACGTCATTTATTTCTTATATTTATATTCCATTGTATTTCTTATATTTAAGAAATGAATGACGTGCTTCCGGTGTTAATGAGGTTATGCAACTTTCTTTTTAGAACAAGTTTATATAATGACGTTGCAGGGCGAATGTAAATATTTACATATATCGTCACTGTGTACAAGTATTTCGCTATGCAATCACTGCTGTGGAGTGCACTGGTTGCACAATCAACTTGTAAATAGTGCAGACCCTGATGCAGGAGCTGTCTCATCTGGGTCTTCACTATTTACTGGTACGTATATTGACGTGAATAGCAAGCGAAGGGTTAATTAATTTTGTAACTGTTTCTATTATTGCATTTGCTTATGGTTTGGTTGATAGAATCAGAAAACCAATATCGTTCCAATCTATCAAAATCGCTTATTCAAGTGTTAATCAATTTAGATCTAATTCAGATTTTCTTAAGTTGTTAATCTTATACTCCAATAAATAGCTCATTAAATTACAAAGCATTATTGGGTTTGCTTCCTTAGGGGATGACGAAAATTTTCTATAATCATTCAAACGGTTTTGAGAACAAATACGATAATATGTAATATATACGTGCAATGTTTTAATTATAATGAAATCCCGATAGTTCAAACACTACATCAGGTATCATTATCGGTCTTAAACCCATTTGCTCCCAGTGGATTCTTCCATGTTTATATAGTGGATTAGTCCATTTTTTATCTAAGGGTAGCCTGGTCTAAGTTTTCAATTTCGTTTTTGTTTTATATTGAAATTCCTATCAGCAAACAGTGTACACTCTGATCAGACGCCGCATTATGCGGCGTCTGATCAGAGTCTACACTGTTTGCCTACGTCCCATATATAGGGTTGTGGGAGCAAATGGGTTAAGACAAGGGTAGCTTAATACAGAATGGAAGTCATGCAGAGGAACGATGAGCTCTCTGCTTGCTTGGCACCCCGCATTAAGCAGCCACCTGCTATAAATGCTTCAACACGTCATTACTAAACTTTCGAAGTGTGGATGTTTTACTCTATAATACTATAAAAACTCTCGCTATCTCAAACGGTTAAGTAAAGAAGAATTTAGATATGTTTAAGGAGGTGTAAGTTTACTGCTTGTGACAGTCATGCAGGTAGCTCCTTGAATAATTTTCTTTACCACGCATTAAGCTGCCATCAGTCTTACACAACGACAGTTAAGTATATCTGTTTCGATGTTCTGATTGGCGAGGAATTTCTGTACTTGTTATAGCTATATCCAACTGTGTAGGTGTATTGAAAACCTAAAGCGGTCTTCAATTTAAATGAGGTACAACGCTCAGAAATAAATTACACATGTATTTTCTTCAGTTGTATCTAAGATTATTATCTTTCAAATTAACGGTTGTAGAAGGCATCATCCATCATTTACTACTTCAGTGAAATTACTTTTTAAAAGTTCTACTTTTACAAATATACGGATTCCTTGTGATCGTCCTTGCAAATTTGCACACGGATGTTCGATGTCCCAAATATCCAAATGATATTGTTTGAAATTGATAATAGGTGTGCTCTCTTTTCACTGAAAGCATATTTCTGTTGGTGTCTTGCCACATCGAAACTGTTTTGGCAATGGTCTCGCCAGGATCCTAGCTGTTTTGGCAATGTTCTCGCCGGGATCCAAGCTGTTTTTGCAATGGTCAATATATTCTAAAGGCTTGATCCAATCGGATGTAGCAAAATATACATCAACTCCCACTTTCAGCAGCCATTAGTTTTGCAACGCATGTTAAAGATTAACATTAGTTTTTCAAAGCGGTCTAAGGATTGCAGACACATTAATCAATCCTTACACTATCAAAACACATCACGGGCATTTCACGCTTTCCCTCAAATATACGCTTTTTCACGCATTTGCAAACAGAGTAAACACAGATAGATCAGACGGCTCCTATATGAGTCTGCTCCGTTAACTAATGTAATTTGATAGCTCTGTTCCATTGATTTCTAAAATGGCTACAATGTTTCACCTGCCATATTTCGTTATAACTGTTTTGTCCATGAATATTTAGTAGGTATTGGAATTTGTAATAAACCTAGAACAGGGACAAGGGTTAATCATTCACAAATTAATTATTAATAATGACCAAAGTTTGTTTTTAATGTAGACCGTAAATTTGCTAATTTGCTAACCGTGCTGTAACCAGCCATTAAAATTAAACCAAAAGTCTAAATCTAGTTTCCTGCAACAGGTGGTAGCTTAATGCAGGCCAAAGGTGATACAGAAAGCTCCTATATGTTATTTTTGTATCAGTTTTACCCTGCATTAAGCAACCATCAGCTTTTTAATCCACATATGTTCAATAAATAAATGACCGATTAAAACAGGTTCTACGTACCACTGATTCAAGAAATGTTTTCTTTTTTTTCATTCAGGTCTTAAATTCCTGAGTACATTTAACAAATGTTAGTAAAAATGATTTTGTTTGTAAGACCCCCAGCATTTCTAATATGATGTCGTAGAACAGAATAGGAATTCAATCATGAGCACTTCTCATGAAATATTTGAAAACCACTGAAATAATGTAGTTCGTTTCAAATATTCACTCCAAAACGTTAAAATAGTCCGGGGGCAACATGTGACTAATAGCAAATACAAATGACAGAAACAGTAATGTAGATTTATATTAGTCCTTCCGATGTCCCACGCCTAATTAATAACTGGCATTTTAGGGCAATATGTGACAGATGACAGAAACATTAATGTAGGGAATTCGTAATACAGCTTAAGTTTATATATGCTGTACAACTTATTCCAGTATTTAAATACAGTAAAACCTCTATCATCCGAACACTAAAATACGTATTATTATCGATCTTTAAGACAGGTGGCAGCTTAATGCAGGGTGAAAGTCATGCATAAAGCTCCTCTAGGAGCTTTTTGCATGACTTTAATCATGTATTAAGCAGCCACCTGCCTAAAAAGGTCTAAATTCGTTTATAACGAAAATTCGAATAATCGAGGTTTTACTGTATACATGTAGCATGTCTATGGCAGATTGAAGTGCACTCAAACCTGAAGCACATTTATAATTTACTTTCCTCTGTAGATTTTTAACGTGTTCTAAAGTATACCATTACTTAATGTAATGTTTAACTCTTTTTACATGTTGAATATTTATTTAAGAAGTAATGATATCGTCAATATTAGTTATTTCGATGCAACATTTCTAATTGTCGTCTGCAATCAAAATTTGTTAAATCCTTCAGTAAAATAAGACAATGAGATAAATAAATGCAAATTTCAAAGAAATAAAGCACATATACAGAAATAGAGATTGAGACAAATAGTTAAGTCCCTGATCAGATGCCGCCTTGATCTTGGCGTCTGATCCTGGACTGCACTATTTGTCATGGTTCATGTATGCGACTGCGGCGGTGAAAGGGTTATTAAGATACTTTTTATCATGACATAAGACATAAGTTTTGGCAGAATCAGATTTATATAATTCAATAAGCAAACAGAGCAGTCATTGATCAAACGCGTCCAGTGGAAGTCTATCTTGTTTGAAAAAGCGGTAAAATGCGCATATATGAGAATAAGGGTTGACACATGGCAAGAGTATGAGAGTTCGGATCCTGTTGCAATTTTGCAATGCTCAATTCCTCACTATACTTTACAGATATAACTGCTGGCGAATGTTACATTATATACAATTACATCAAAAGTAAAGTTAGTAAATTTAGTAAAGGTGGGTCCGTCTAGCTCGACATCGTGTTGTCAATTTCATTACAGGTCCCTACGACAATCCTTATCTCTCAAATGCCCAAAACGCAATGCTACTGTGTTGTGCTGCAAATAATGTTAACATCGTGCGTTCTAATGTAGGACGACCGACCGCAACTTCTATTTTCGATGGTCGTATGTCAGAATTTGTATGATAATTTCAACTATCCGAGTACAATAAAACCTCTCTATAAAGTCCAATAAATTATGTTAATTAGTTGGTATTCAGGGCATGTGGCTGCTTAAATCAATGTGAAAGTAAAACAAAACGCTCCTATAGGAGCGTTCTGTTTTACTTTTACTTTGCTTTAAGCAGCCGCCTGCCTTTAACACAAAATACTTGTTTTAATTTAGTGGCCGTTATAGAGAGGGTTTCACTATGGTTTTATTGACACTGTATATGGCGTGAGTAAATATTGTATTAATGTGTGATATACATAGTCTCTTATATGTATAGAATGGCTTTACACATCGTTTGATGATTTAATTATACATGTGTATTCTTACTGTATGTATACAAATGAGACTGAAACAGGTGAAATAATACGGCTTTAGTATGACGGGTTCCTGAAGACTTATCAGATAATCATCAGGGTCCATGCTTATAAAACTTTTAATTGAGTCTGAGTACGTTCTCAAGCTTTTGATTGGTCAGATTTGAGCCTCTGGCTCAAATCTGACCAATCAAAAGCTTGAGAACTCAAATCTGACCAATCAAAAGTTTGAGAACGAAACTGGTCCGATTACAAACGAAAATTATGGGAATTGTCTAAACCATACGCGGAAGGCAAAATACCCGTTATCACGTTATGATAAAACCCTGTCTTAAGCGGCCATCGAAAAGAGGACAAGTTATCAGTCTGTAAGGTAGGCGGTAGCTTAATGAAGGACAGCGTTACGCAGAAACCTCGTACATGAGCTTTTTCTGCATTACAGTTGCCCTGCATTAAGTAACCACCTGGGTCCATGCTTATAAAACTTTTAGTTGAGTCTGAGATCGTTCTCAAGTTTTTGATTAGTCAGATTTGAGCCTTTGGCTCTAATCTGACCAGTAAAAGCTTGAGAACTCAAATCTGACCAATTAAAAGCTTGAGAACGAAACTCAGACTCAAGTAAAAGCTTTATAAGCATGGACCCTGATTTTTATGACTCCTTTGTTAAATAAATGAGTGTCTGCCTACATGTAGGACAAGCTCTATAAGCAACCAGGTTAACCTTGTTTGGCTCCAAATACGATGCTGTGTAACTAGTTGTTGCGTTATCGTTGATGATCTGTACTGTTTGATACCATACTTACAGTGTCGAACTATATCGACGCCAATGTCGTCTGTTGGCACCATTGAAAACAGTGCAGTTCCAGGTCAGATACCGCCTTTTAAAGGCGGCATCTGATCTAGGACTTCACTGTTTTCTGTATTATCTTAGCCCAAGCATACAGGGGTTTTTTTTAAAAAAAAATGCTTTACTAATATATCTTTATTATTTAGTTTAAAATTAAATTCAATATGAAATTATTATCGCAAACGACACTTTTGAATTTGGCGCCAAAAGAGCTAAAACGCTTGAATTGGAACATAAATCATGTTACTTACTGTAGTATACGAGTGAAATGGTGATGATAATGATGGTAAGTATTTACAGTGTTACCGAGTGTTTGTTAACCCATTACCTCATAGGCTATTTTTAGATACAACCTCTTTGAATAAATCTACCGAAAAGGAGCATTACCTAGAAACGAAACTTTTAGAATTTTATAGTTTGATACCATTGTGATAAATAAAGCATTTGCTCCTATAGGAGCAAATGCTCTATTTATCACAATGGTTTCACAAAGTGACTTTTACAGAGCCGTCAAAAGTCATCAATATGAGGGAAAGAGTTAAACAATGTTGAATAGAACAAAACTTACTATCGTTAACCTTTTCGTTCATATGAACCTGTTTTCACGCATTTGTGAACAGAGTAGACCCTGATCAGACGACAGGAGCCGTTCGATCAGAGTCTGCTCTATTTGCTAACGATCCCTGACCATAATTAAACGAGAAAAAACTATACAACGCAATCGAAGGTCCATCTATACTGCTGCATGACAAATATAACTTGATAGTTCTGTTTATTTTTTTCTAAAATGGCTACAATGTTCTACTTTCAATATTTCATCAACTATTTTGTACATGAATATTCAGTCGGTATTCAAATTTGGAATAAACATAGAACTGGGAAAGGGGTGCCCACTGACGGGTCAGTGAAATACTTTATTTACATGTTTATACAAATACAGACGTGTCATACGTATAGACTGAAAACAGAATTCTGTAAACGTATTGATCTTGACTTTATGCCGCTCCATTTTCAATTGTTTTGTTTTACATAATACGTTTTGTAATGCGTTATAAGGCTAGTTAATGCCTCATAATGTGTTATTTAGAATGCCTGAATCTCGTGCATGACGATCATTAGGATGTTAGTCTCTATACAGAGGTTCAGGTGCGTAAAATAATCATGTTTATATATTGGATTAGTCCATTTTTTATTTAAGGGGTGCTTGGCCTAAATGTTCAATTTCGTTTTGTTTTATATTGAAATTCCTATCAGCAAACAGTCTACACTCTGATCAGACGCCGCATTATGCGGCGTCTGATCAGAACTTACACCTTTTGCCTATGTCCCATATATGGGATCATGGGAGCAAATGGGTTAAGATATTTTCAAACATATCTCCTTTATTTCTCCACCAAACCCTATGATGTGACCACGACCGTCTCGCAGAGACGATACTTAAGTGTTGTCATAACATAGTGTTTGGTTGAGAAAAGACAATTAATCAATTAAACAAAAAGCGCTGTTGATCTACCTATATCAGCATTTCATGACAGTGATAACGTTTAAGACCCTGGACGTTAAGTCATATAGTATAAAGTAGAACCTGTTTTAGGTTTTGGCCAGTGAATCAGATCTATTCCATCAGCAAATAGAACAGACCCTGATCAGACAACTCCTGTTGGGGACGTCTGAGCTGGGTCTATATTATGTACAGAGTCA
This sequence comes from Azorinus chamasolen, assembly GCA_963576725.1. NCBI lineage: Eukaryota > Metazoa > Mollusca > Bivalvia > Cardiida > Solecurtidae > Azorinus > Azorinus chamasolen. The sequence goes on from OY755247.1 coordinate 23,469,846, forward strand.
CAAAAAAGTGTGAAGGAACGGGTTAAGCGAACGAATACAACTTACTTCGTGGTGTAAGCTGACATGTGCGAGAGCGTTTAATGAATCAATCCCATTCAACCTAGGTTATTCTCATCGTATTTCACTTATTAACTCATTCCTTCATGTAAACGTGTTTCCACGCATTTGAAAACAGGGTAGACTAAGATCAGACGGACCCTATATGAGCCGTCTGGTGAGAGTCGGCTCTGATTGCTAATGGGATCTGATAGATCCGCTTCTTTATTTTCTAAAATGGCTCTAATGTTCCGCTTTCCATATTTCACTATAACTATTTTGTCCATGAATAGGCAATAGTTTTTGAAGATTCGAATGAACATTGAACAGGGAAAGGGTTAAATCTGTTAACAAGCTGTTTCAAAGCTATTCAGTCATAAATAAATGTAATCAACAAAGTGGTTTAACCCTTATTCTGCCAAGCGCAACTTGGTCATAATTGTAAACTAGTCTAATTAACCCATTCCCTGATAGTGACGACTTTTGGCGACTCTGTAAAAGTCACTTTGTGAAACCATTGTGATAAATAGAGCATTTGCTCCTATAGGAGCAAATGCTCTATTTATCGCAATGGTTTCAAACTACAGAATTATAAAATCTTCCTTTTCACTAGTTAATGCTCCTTTTTGGTAGATTCATTCAAAGAGGTTGGATCTAAAAATAGCCTATGAGGTAATGGGTTAATCCCTAAACCTTTTGTCACTCAGACAATCGCATCATAAACGTTTTCCCTGTTCTATGTGTATTCCAATGTTCGATACCTATTGAATATTCACGCGCAAAATATTTATAATGAAAATGGAAGGTGGAACATTGCAGCCATTTTAGAAAGTAAAGACACAGATCTATCAATTCCCATGATCAAACAGAGAAGACCCTGATCAGACGACTCCTATAGGAGCTGTCTGATCTGGATCTATGCTGCAAATGCGCGAAAACACGTTTATATGAGGAAAGGGTTAAGTCCTTACGGAATAGGAGATAAGTGAAAGGGACAACATATCAGAGTTTTCAGCAGACATGTTTGTATCAGGATATGGGTTAAGACTGACATTCTAAATACCATCTGATAGTGTCCTAATTAAAACGTAGGAATACATAGAAAACGTCCTCCGAACAATCGAACTTACTTATACCGTATTATGTCTAATAAATGTTCACGGGACGCTACATTTTTAAAAGGACCTTCGTGCTATTTATACACAGATGGATGCATAATGCAGAATGAAAACAATGCAGAAATCCCCTATTTGGGAACTTTCTGTATTGCTTTCAGTCTGGATTAAGCTATTACATGTACATGTTCTTTTTTAGACAAAAATATCAATTTCTTTATTATATGATTATTATATAGGGTTTGGCTTTGTTTTATTGATAGTGTATCCCCGACCCCCAGAATTAAGGCCGCGTTTATTAACACGGTGGCGTTATTTAGGGAGCATACGGAATATATTGTATTACATATTAACATACTGTACCGAGCTCCAGATAAGATACGTACATGAAAACATTTTCAAGAATATCTTCTTTATTTCTCCACCAAACCCTACACTGTGATCACTCGTCAGAATCGTCTTGAAAAGACGATTCTAAAGAGTGGTCACAGTATAGGGTTTGGTGGAGAAATGACGAGTTTAGTATTTGGGCACGCACCCTTATCTGTAGTTGTGCATGATACATACTGTAATTCAAAAAGATTCTCAAAACTATCATCGTGTTTATGTTTGTCTTGCTATGCAAAACGAAGACGAAAGAAATAATTCATGCGTTTAGTGTAACGTTAAAACACACAAAGAAACAATTTTCCAGAAATAAAATTCGGATCAATCTAAATAAACCAGTCTCGAATAAGAATGTTTTAAATATATATATTAAAGTTGTCTAGACTGGATGAACGTGCAACACATCTAGTTACTTTTTTATTTCATGAATATTCGTGCCAGGTTCTAACCATTTTGAATTTCAGAATTCCGAAGTTATACCATTTTACTTTAAACTTGGCTTGCGTTATAATTGCATCAGCAAACGTTAAACCGTCTCTTGCTCTTCACGTCAATATACCTACCTGTCAATAGTACATACCCTGATAATACAGCTCCAGCAGGAGCTGTCTCATAGGGTCTGCACTATTTACAAGTTGATTGTGCAACCAGTTCACTCTTGAGCAGTGATTGCACAAAGAAATGTTTGTAGACAGTGGAGACATATGTAATTATAAATCATGGGTAAAGAAAGAGCAATGTATTTTAAGATTCAACAAGAGAAGGGTTAGCATCCTAATCATAGTGATCCGTGGACTTCCTATCACAAGTTATTGTATTTGAGTACACACGCCAGTGCTGATCAATAGATAACATGTGACTTCCACGCCTGCCTGGGATAAACGTGCAACACAGACTGCTTTGGTTGGTTACATTCATTCATTCATAAACTTATACAGTTTCATGGTTTCAATGCTGATCCATATATTTGATAATTCCTATATTTCAGTAGCATTTATCCGACCTTTGAATACAGATAGCGAAGTTTAATTGAGACGTAATAAATTAACCACATTTTGAATAAATTCCCTAAACCATAGTAATACACTATTTATGTCTCTGTAGCTCTTTCGTAAATTCATGTTTTTGTTTGTGTATGTTTTTGTGATATTGATGTATGCATACTAATGTATGTTTTACGTAATAAATAATTGAATTGAATTGATGTAAAGTCTAAGATATACACTATTCAATCCGCGTGACAAACAGTTCGTTGGGTTCTTAATAAGACTTGCCGTTTCATCCTTGTCAAGCTATGTGCAAGGAGTATCAAGAGAGCGCCAAAACCATATTACGGATAAAGCAATAATCCGAAATTATAAACTGTATACACGCTTGACATATGCAGATAATTGATCTGAAATTAAATGGACAACAACTTTTTAATTAGAGATTTTAAACGGATAACGATTTCTTCTCTTATGTTCTTTAAGTGTTTCGTTGTCAATGTCGCATCTATGGTTACCTATACAAACAGTTTGGATCAAGATGAGACATTGCATAACTCAGCGTTTTTAAAGAAAAGGGGAGAAAACTAAACAAACGATCATTGTAGCAGAAGACAAATTTTGCAGGCAACAATATTTGGGCAGAGAATGCGTTTAGTAAACGGCGATTACTACAATGATGATGCCATCAGAAATATCATTCGCAGTGTTGTTGTAGTTTCTGGTCCTGCGAGATCATTGGTTTTGATGTTAGTTTTGAAGATTGAATACTGCTTAAGCCGGTGCTAGGGGGCATGAGTAGTGTTGCACTTTTAATTACTACTCATGAACAGGCTCAATAAAACCGAGTCTGCAATTTTCTCTTTTTGCATTTCTGCTTTTGCTGTCGAAGAATCACCCATTTTCAGAATATATGTGCATCACAACAGCAGGTGTTAAGTGCTTGTATGGCGGCCGTAAACAATCGCCCCGTACCTCATTCTCAATGTTGTTGTATTTTCTGGTCCCTCGGGATCATTGGTTCTGATGTTAGTTTTGAAGATTGAATACTGCTTAAGCCGGTGCTAGGGGGCATGAGTAGTGTTGCACTTTTAATTACTACTCATGAATAGACTCGATAAAACCGAGTCTGCAATTGTCTCTTTTTGCATCTCACTTTTGCTTTCGAGGGATCACCCATTTTCAGAATATGTGTATATATCAGGCAAACGCGACGAATACAAAATTACTACAATTCAAAATTTATTCGACTTTTAACTCTTTCGCTGACAGAGCCGCATCAATGATTTAAAATGCAAAGAGCTTGGATCCAATTGAGACGCTGAGTAACTCGGCATCTCACCAGGATCCAAGCTGTCTGTTTCTTTAATTTATTGTTTTGGTGTATGTGTGTTTATTTTTTTCAAACAAAAGAGAAAAACAAAGGTGGCAGTCGACAAAATTTGCGTAAAAGAGCTATCGCTGCCGACCTAATAAACGAAAGCACTGAAAGTATTGATAGCCAGCGAAACATGTATATATTATGTACAACAGACCAAGGTAGAGGAGAAGAGTGAAGAAGAATGTATGTAATAGAATGACAAACGTCAGGAAATTCTGTGAAACTCAACTTGATTCAAACTCTAACTAAACGTTCAGAAATGTATTTCATAAATGGAGGATATTGCACGAGTGTTCATTACACATTGTTTTTATGAAACGAGTTTACTATAATGATATGACACGAGTTTTAGCGAGTGTAATATTCATTATATTAAACGAGTTTCATGAAAAATGAAACAATATGTAATGAATACAAATGTAAGATTCTTTTTATCACATAACTCTTAAAACGTACCATAGAAGGCGAAACAGACTATATCTAACGGCTGTTTTGGCCATTGTTTACAGCGTAGTAGTAAAATTAAAACTGCTCATTTGCAAAATAAATTCACTAATGCATTTCTGCAGGGAAAATGGATTTACTTAACAATTTCTATGTTCTTTAGTTGTAAATCCTAAATTGCAAGCCCATATAAATTGATTATATTCTCGTGTGTATGCTCATGAATTTCTGAAACAAGTATTTTATAACCTGTCATTGAATTAGTTGTTCTGAAATATTTCTGATTTAATATAATTTAATATGTGTTTAACCTTTAGCCTGCTGAGCAAATTGTTTTTACAGAATTTTTCACCTACCACATATTCAAAATTCAAGCTATAATCAATTTGTCTACCAAAATACAATCAGGGTGTCGAACAGTTTGGATCCTGATGAGACGCCGAGATACTCGGCATCCCAGCTGGATCCAAACTGTTTGCATAGGTATTCACTCATCCGCCCATAGCAGGCTAAAGGTTAATGTTCCCATACTCACAGACAATTTCGTAATAAATAATCTGTATAGTTATCTTTAAACCTGTATCGCCCTAAGCGAGTTCTTACAGGCTAAGATGAGGAGGCGAGTAAATGAAGCTGTTCAAAATTCCGTCAGGCGTTTGTTTAACCCTTTCCCTGTTCTATGTTTATTTCAAATTTTAATACCTACTGAATATTCGTTGCCAAAATTGTTATAAAGAAACATGGAAGGAAGAACACTGTAGCCATTTTACAAAGTTCAGAAACAGATCTATCTAATTTCATAAGCAAACAGAGCAGACCCTGATCAAACGGCTCCTCTATGAGCCGTCTGATCTGGGTCTACTCTGTTTGCAAATGCGTAAAAACACGTTTATATAAGGGAAAGGGTTAAGCGAAGATATGTGGGGTTCAGCATGATAATGATGAAGGGTTTATTTCAAGCGATCTTATCAAATCACGGGTTTACGATGATTAGGTCGGATTTATATAATTTTAACCATTTGCTTGCTATTCACGTCAATATACCTACCTGTAAATAGTGAAGACCCAGATGAGACAGCTCCTGCAGGAGCTGTCTCATCAGGGTCTGCACTATTTACAAGTTGATTGTGTAACTAGTGCACTCCACAGCATTGATTGCACAGCGAAATACGTGTACACAGTGAAGATATATGTAAATATACAAGAAGGCATGGGTAAAGAAGGAGAAATGCATTTTAAAATTCAGCAAGCGAAGGGTTAACTGCAAACGATTAGATTAATAGGCACAAATTGTGAACATACATGATGAAGTAACATAATATGATTAGTATGATTACACGGTGGCGTTATTGAAATAGACTGAAACCTACATTACAAGCGTTTATTTCGAACTGTAATGAAACTTGTTTTAGAATAAATCCAGTTTATTTAATTTATACCACCAAATATTCATGCAGAGGCATATTATACTAACACATGTTACATCCATGTAATCTGACATATGAAACAAAAAACATATTTTTATAATATGTCGGATCGGATTTATATTGAAGACTTTTCAATGATCTGCCGTAATCAAATACCACGTAGCTTAGTTAGTTAGTTAGTCAGTCATTCTATCTGTCTGCCCATCTGTCTGTCTTGTCTGTCTGTCTGTCTGTCTGTGTCTTTCTTGTTTTGGTTTGGATTGCTTTGGTTTGCTTCGCTTTGTTTGGTTTATTTGTCCGTCCGTCCGTTTATTTTTCATTGGTTCGTTCGTTTGTTTGTCTGTTTGGAGTTTTACGTCGCTTTAACACTAAGTCATATTACGACGTCCAGCTAATTTATATCCTCACATATGTTGGTGTGTTTGATTCTCTATTACATACAAATTTACTCGTACCTAAGTTTCTACTATGCCAGATCTTCGTAAACAGAATGCATATGTTTGAACTCCATTTTTAACATTACCCGAATGTGAAATGAAGTGCCCAAATTTCGATATCATGGAATTTTGAACACGTCCGATTCGATAAAGCTTTTAAGAACCTATTGACCGGGTGTCAAACAGATTGGATCCAATCTGTTTGAAAATGCGGGTCTGGTCACGGTTAGCGGGAAATGGGTATACTAGTAAATTGTGGTGTTGGAACAAATGGATTAACCCTTTCCCTGTTCTATGTTTATTCCAAATGTCATTGCCTACTGAATATTCATGGACAAAGATAGTTACAATGGAATGTGGAAGGTGGAACATTGTAGCCAGTTTAGAAAGTAAAGACAGATATACTTCAATTTGTTTTAGCAAATAGAACAGACCCAGATCAGACGGCTCCTTTAGGAGCCATCTGATCTGAGTCTTCTATGTTTGCAAATGCGTGAAAATGCGTTTATATGAGTGACGTGGTTAAAGCATCAATTCTGCTACAGATTTATTTGTCGCCCTTAGTCTAATGGAAAGGAACAAATTGGCAATTCCTACCTACTTGTGTCACATATGATTGGCACTTATACACCAGAAACATGCAATGCTGGTCCAGATTACTCTTATTAACCGAATTTGAAATTACGAATATCCTTTCAATGGGTGAAATGCTGTCTGGTATAACTCATCCAGTGTCATGGAGACGGAGTTATGATATCATATGTAAACAGTTTGGATCCAGATGAGACGCCGAGTAACTCGTCGTCTCATCCGGATCTAATTTGTTTGAGACACTATCTATCGTTTTGCAAACATGATTAAAGAATCGAATAAATACCGATCCTAAACCTTGAAGCAGACGAACATGTCTCCAGCAGACGATAATTCTAGCACTGAAAGAGTTGAAATTAACGCCATTTGGTAATTGAAGTTAATGCTTTCTGATAAATAATAATTGTACAAGATGAAAGGATTTTGTATAACGAAAATGCACACTTGTAATTACTAAATTATATTTGATTTTTTCCATATAGTAGTAAATAATTGAGACATGGTGAGGACGTTCCACAGATTAGCTGGATTTAGATATTATAATACAGTAGAATTTCGATTATTCGAATTTTGTTTATAGAAGGATTTAGACCCTTTTAGGCAGGTGGCTTCGTAATGCATGGTGGAAGTCATGCAGATAGCTCCTAGAGCTTTCTGCATGACTTTCAAAATGCGTTCAGCTGCCACCTGGCTTGAAGATCGATACTAATATATATATAATAATCGAGATGTGATTGTATGTTCTACTTTCGATACACGTTATATGATTTCGTCTCAATAATGTAGCAACGTTTGTCATTAAAATGCTATATATCAGCTAAGATAATAGTACTTCGGTCTTACGTGTAATTGGCATCAACTGAAGTGTTCAGTCTTAGGGCAAATTGGAACGCAATATTGCGTCTGCTTACAGCAGAACCCCTCTAAACAGGACGAAACATTTAGCATCAATATCGGTCTTATAGACATGTGGCAGCTCAATGCGGGATGAAAGTCATGCAGAAAGCTCCTGCATTAAGCAGACGTCTGCCAAAAAATGTCCACATTCTTCTCAACTAGAATTTCGGTTTAGAGTGTAATTATTGTATTCCACGAATACACGTAAGCTATAGCGAACAGATTAGATACGGCTCAGACGGTTCCTATGTGAGTCGTCTAATCAGGGTCTGCTCTGTTGACTCATTATATGATATAAATATAATTCTACATTATCCGCCATGACTTAAATTTTGTGTCCATGTGCTATTAAAAAAATTAAACGAATTAATAATCATGATGTCATTATTTCTTAAATGAATATTTATGGAGTAAAAACTTAAGAATGAATCCATTTCCCTGTACCATACTCTATTAGTAGGTCTACATTAGTACATCAAATTTAACCCTTCGCTTGCTGAATTTTAAAATACATTTCTCCTTCTTTACGCATGCCCTGTTGTATAATTACATATATCTTCACTGTGTACAAGCATATCGCTTTGCAACCACTGCTGTGGAGTGCATTGTTTGCACAATCAACTTGTAAATAGTGCAGACCCTGATGAGACAGCGCCTGTAGATGATATTCACTATTTACAGGTAGGTATATTGACGTGAATAGCAAGCGAAGGGTTAACTGGTATACCTTAACCCGTATACCGTTCTCCACAGCCTGTCTTGTATTTGCAAATATCTTGGATCTCGATGGGGCGCCGAGTAACTCGGCGTCTCATCAGGGTGCAAACTGTTAGACACACAATTAATATTTTCTTAACCATTTCACCGCCGCAGACGCATAAATGCACCACGACAAATAGTGCAGTCCCAGATCAAGACGCCGCCTTTTCAAGGCGGCGTCTGATCAGGGACTCCACTATTTGTCTTAATCTCTATTTCTATATACACATGCATGTGCTTTATTCCTTTGAAATTTGCATTTATTTATCTCATTACCTTATTTTACTGAATGATTTAACAAACTTGGATTGCAGACGACAATTAGAACTTTGGCGCCGAAAGGGTTAAAGACTTTATCTCATTACCTTATTTTGCTGAATGATTTAACAAACTTGGATTGCAGACGACAATTAGAAATTTGGCGCCGAAAGGGTTAAAGACTTGATCGAATCTGAAATAGTCACATGTGGTTGCACCAGATCCAACCTATGGCCGACATTGTTAAGAGTTAATTGATTTGAAAACATACTCCATTGATACGTGATACAGCGTCAAATAAAGGTCGATATGTTCTTTTTACTTTGCATTACAAACAAGTTGGATCTAGATCATTTGAAACAAGAAACCGAACTACCTCGTGTCCGTTAAATTATCATTATTTTTTACCTATTTAATGGTATTTTCGACTAAAGCAATTTTAGAATGTCTCCTCTTTCTGGCAAATTGCTAAATGAATTTCACTGGATAAAGTTGATTTGTAAGTAACATATTATCCTAACCTTAACAAGATCTACATGTATACTGTTTGTAACTAAACTAGTTTTCAAAAGTTAAAGATGCATAAAACGAACATTTAAATACGTAGTTAATCACCAATGTTTTATAGCAGAAATATTTCTAAAGTATTAACATTTTAAAGGTTGGGATCTGGATCTTGTCTATTTGGAAACTTGGCCGAATACCTAATGGCACAAATATGATTAAATATCATAACACGGACTGGCTGGTTAATACAACCTGTATGCAGTTAACCTTTAACAGACCTAAACAAACTGGCATCTGCTAACAACACAACGCTACATAGTTCTACTGTAGCTGTTAGAATAGAGTTTAACCCATTCCTTCATAGACTATTTAAGATACATCCTCTTTGAATACATCTACCAAAACTGTGCATTTACTAGTCTAAGAGAAAACGAAAATTTAAGAATTGTGTATATTTGAAACCATTGTGATACATAGAGCATTTACTCCAATAGAGCACATGTTTTATATATCACAATGGTTTCAACACATGACTTTTACAAAGGCGTCAGTGGACGTCAATAGAAGAGATTGAGTTTGGATGTTAAGACTGTTTATATTTTAATGATGCGACGATTTACTTGACGTCTCATCAATATCCAGTCTGAAAATCGTCTAACCACTGTGTTCTGAAATGTTGACATTTACCTCTATCATTGCTGAAATTAAGATATGATTGAAACTTTTCTTTTGAGAAACTATAGACCACGTGTCAAACAGCGTGGATCCTGGTGAGGCACTGAGATACTTGCTGTCTTATATGGATGCAAGCTGTTTGAAAGTGCTAGTCTGGTATCGATCAGCGGGGTGGGGAAGGGAAGATCTAATAGTTATAGTAGTACCAGGGCTACAGATAAAGGTACATACTCAAATACTAAAATCGTCTTTTCTCCACCAAACCCTATACTGCGACCACTCTTTAGAATCGTCTCTTCGAGACGATTCTAAAGAGTGGTCCCAGTATAGGGTTTGGCGAAGAAATAAAGGAGTTACGCATCTTATCTGGAGCTCGCGTTATACAGAGATATGGCTGTTATAGTGTTGAGTGTATTATAATGAAGAAAGTTGATGAGTTTTAGAAGACCGAAAGGTGGTCTAGTTTAGGCCGTTATGTTTACATAACGCACGTGGTCAACGGATTGTGAGGTTGTAGTACATTGCGTGTATCGTATGGAAGTGCGTTATGTATTAATTGATACAATGTGATTACAATGCAGTGCCATTTTGTTTCATCAATAATTTCGACATTGAGGAAATCCAAGAAATGGATATGAATAGTGTGTAATAGTTCAGGTTTGTGTGTCTTTGAAAAGAGAGAAGACCTATTTAAGACAGTTCATATAGGAGCTGTCTGAACAGGTTAACCTGTGTTTGTTTATGGACATGCGTAGATTAAACAAGATTAAAGATTCGTGCTTCTCTGTGAACATTGAATTAATTAATATTCATTATAGTCATTACAACAGAGATTACTACCGGTTCGTGAAGTAATGTGTTAGATAGACCGTATTATGGAATCCAGAAGCTCACGTATGTGAATACAGTGTAAACAGTGTAGACCAAACATCTTGTTTTTCATTATTAGTGCAATAAAATTTCATAATAAAATGTATAATAGGGAAAACATTGATCAGACGCCACTATCGGACACGACTGCAAATCTGGATGCAAAAATATACATTTGCCCGTGACATGATTCAATTAAGTTTTGAAAGGAATACATGTAATGTATAGGCAACGTTTGTGTATTTGACGTGCATACATGAGTGTATTGCATTGTGATTGAGTTTTTGTCCATTCGTTGATGAACATTAATTTCAAAAGTTACTACTGTGTGAATATTTATGGATTGACATTTTGTAATTATACATTAACAAGGATATCTTTGACTGTGACAGAAAGTTCAGAATCAAACGTATAACTATTATGTCATAAGCAAATAGAGCAGACCCTAATCAGACAGCTTCAAAGCCGATTGATCTATGTCAATTCTGTTTGCAAAAAAGCCAAACGTTGTTTATATGACATAATTGGTTAAAAATAAACTTTAATGATATAACCAAGACCAAAACAATATCAAAACCGTTCGTTATAACAAAGTTCACCATGCTGAGCATATGGATATCTCTGCTGCTTGTGGTTCCCTGTGCGGCGTATGATGTAAGTATTAACCCATTCCCTCATATTGACGACTTTTGACGACTCTATAAAAGTCACTTTGTGGAACCATTGTGATAAATAGAGCATTTGCTCCTATACATGTAGGAGCAAATGCTCTATTTATCACAATGGTTTCAAACTACAAAATTCTAAATTTTTCATTTTCTCTAGTTAATGCTACTTTTCGGTAGATTTATTCAAAGAGGTAGTATCTAAAATAGCATATGATATAAGTATTAACCATTTTAATGCTATGCTGATCATCGTGTTACAGTAGATTTCATTCAGGTCTACTCTGTTTGCAAAGGCGTATCTAGCAACATTATATGATTTAACTTTTTACTCCATAAATACGCTTTTCTACGCATCTACAAAGTAGGGCCAGATTAGACGGCTTTCAAAGGAGCCGTCTGATCAGAGTCTGCTCTGTTTGTTTATGATATAATATAGATCTGATTCTACAATTTCTGTCATGGCCAAAAGTTCCTGGGTCTGTATGCCATTATAAAAAAAAATACTAATTTGATTATTATTCATGATGTCATTATTTCTTACATGAATATCCATGAAGTAAAAGGTTGACGGGTTAAATCAGTGAGCCTAGAGCTAATGCTAACCGGAAGGCAAACTTAAACATCACAATACATTATGTATTTATTTGGAAACTTTCAAACAGTGTAGACCCAGACTCGAGATCGCAGAGTTAAACTCTTTCTAACGGACCGACCGATAGTGTCGTATGTTTTTGTTCGACTCTTTTTTTAATTAACGCTTTAATATTCCCGCGATCCTTTAGACAGGGACATGTAAACAGTGTTGATTCAGATCAGTGTGGTCCATCTGATCAGAATCAATACTGTTTGCTTAACCCATTCCCTCATATTGACGACTTTTGGCGACTCTGTAAAAGTCACTTTGTGAAACCATTGTGATAAATAGAGCATTTGCTCCTATAGGAGCAAATGCTCTATTTATCACAATGGTTTGAAGCTACAAAATTGTAAAAATTTCCTTTTCTCTATTTAATGCTCCTTTTCGGTAGATTTATTCAAAGAGGTTGTATCTAAAAAAAAGCCTATGAGGGTAAGGGTTAACCAATGGATATCCACGGTGTATAAGAGTGTGTGCTTTGTTTGCGATTCTCCATATCCATACCCAATATGGCAAATAGATGGGTTCCATGATCCCTCTCCCTACCCAATATGACAAATAGATGGGTTCCATGCTCCCTCTCCCTACCCAATATGGCAAATAGATGGGTTCCATGATCCCTCTCCTTACCCAATATGGTAAATAGATGGATTCCAAAATCTGATTCGTACGAGCTGACTGTAGATACATGTATTATGATGGGACTAAAATAGTACCAGAGAAGTGTGATAACCTCACAAGGCATACAACATGTATGGCATCAAAGAAACCCTTAAGTTATAGCTATTCCAAGTCGTTTAGTAAGCCATGCAAGAAAGTTGTGGCAGAACATAAATCGCGGGTTCCTTGATTTGTAAGACGTATCATTTACACGAAAAAACTTTCGTTTCAGACTTTTACCCTCAATTCCTTCAATTTGATGTAATTTATCAGCGGTTAGAATGTTTTATATCAGTCCCGTGGTCTACGATAAATGTGAAGAATGTATCTATGGCATGCAATAAATGGTTATTCAATCCTTTTTTACAATAGCGCGACTATAGACACTTAATGAGACTTCGGGTAATTGCATGTCTCAAAAATAACCTATTTTCCTATACAGTAAGACGCCTATAAACCGGTAAAATGAATTCGATCTTTTAAGGCAAGTGACTGCTTAATGCAGGGTGAACGTCACGCAGAAATCTGATTTGGGTACTTTCTGCATAAATTACACCCTGTCTTAAGCTACTTCCTCTCTTAGAGATTGACATTGATATTAATTTGAAAGTGCGGTTTAGAGAGCCTTCAATGTACTCATTTCGCGTCACTGTACTCATATGGCATCACTGTGTCCACATAGCGTTACTGTACTCATATCGCGTGTTTGAAAACAAATGGCTAAATAATGCTTTGATCGTTTTACATGCTAGTAGGAGCGAATACATGTCCCTAATTAACCGGTATTGATCCACATTAGACGCCGAGTCATTCGACGTCTCACTAGGAGCCATTTGTTTGATAGTTACTTTAAATTCATTTTTGTAAAGAAATGATAACAATGCTAACTTTAAGAATTACAGTAAAACCTCTCTGTAACGGCCACTAAATTGTGTTAATTAGTTGGTATTAAGGGTAGATGGTTGCTTAAAGCAAGGTGAAAGTAAAACGGAACGCTCCATTAGGAGCGTTCTGTTTTACTTTCACCTTGCTTTAAGCAGTCACCTGCCTTTAACACACAATATTTGATGTAGTTTAGTGGTCGTTATAGAGAGGTTTTATCGTACTGCAGACAACTAAATGTGTAGACGACATCTTCGCTGCCATGTCGCAACGGTGATTACCTTTTATGCAAACAGTTTGGATCCACATGAGACGCCGAGTAACTGGGCGTCTCGTCATGATCCAAACTGGTTGTTACCGTGACTGTTTTTAAACAAAAATGAAGAAAAAGAAACAAAGAAACTTGTAGCAGACGACAAAGTTTGCAGACGACAAAACATTGCAGCGAAAGAGTTAACTTGTAAACTGATATAGAGCAGATGCCAATTCTATCACACGAACATTTCAAAGAGTAGGAACTATGGAAAGGCGACATCCTGGCTGAAGAAATAAGCACCCATATTGAATTTAGCCCTTTCAACTTTACTTTACATCGTCTGCAAAAATTCCTGTCCGTTTCCATTCTAAAAGTGCATAAACCTTGTCTGCCATTTATTACCACAGACAGCATTGGTGTGTTAAAAAGTTTGGACCGTAAAGGTTATTTGGTGTTTCAGTTGGGTCTGAACTGTTCGTCAAGCCTATTGTAAGCGAAAGAGTTAACCCTTTCGGCACACAATTCTAATTGCCGTCTGCAATTTATTTTTTGTTAGATCATTCGTTACAATAAGGAAATGAGATAACTAAATGCAAATTTCAAAGGAATAAAGCACAGATATGTAAATTGAGATTGAGACAAAAAGTGTAGTCCCTGATCAGACGCCGCCTTGGTCTGGGACTGCACTATTTGTCGTGGTGCAATTATGCGACATCGGCGGTGAAAAGGTTAATAAGCCAACTTCCTTTTTTGATATATTGACCTACTTAAATCGTGCGGTTTATTAACGGAAGTACTTGACAATAATTATGACTGCATTTGGATTGTATTAATTATATTCAAACTGGTATGGCCAAATCGAATTACAAGTACATGCTACATTTTTATAAACCTTTATCGCGCCTCTGCGTAACCTTTGTAGACATTTGATTGTGGGAACTGTGTACTGGCATTTGTAGAATGAGTAGAAGCAGATAAAGGGCTCCTAGATATACCCTCTGATCAAGTACTGCACTCTCTGTCATTCAAAAATCCATAGGCAAAATTATACCCATATTGAATGGACTCTTTCATAAGACGTGAGGATCAAAACTGTTTGACACTACCGTTAAGGGTTGAAAATGGTGCCATATTTAGGACAGTGTTGGTACAGACATGTTTTTAACCATTTCCCTGTTCTATGCTTATTATTCCCAATGTCAATACCTACTGAACATTCATGGACAAAACAGTTATAATGAAATATGGAAGGTGGAACAGGGAATGACTCGCATGATAATTACGTCACGCACATCTACTCACCATTATAGATGCATAATGATGCAAAATTTGAAGTTCATTGGTGACGAAATGTAGAAGTAGTATTTTGCGTCTCAAGATGTTTAGGGTTCAATCAGGGTCAATAACTCTAATTCTTGGAACGACTCATATGAAATGAATGTGATCAACATCTGCACTTTATTGTAAATGCATAAGTAAAATTTGAGCTTCATCGGTGAAGAAATGTAGAAATAGTTTGCTTCACAAAACAGTGCTTCTAAAAAGTAACTAAGGGGAATAACTCCCTTAAACATGAATTCAGAGTTACCACCCTGCCTGACTGTACATCATCTCATCACACTCTCTGCATAAATTATGTAACGTTTCACAGTTGTGCCTACAATACTTAAAAAATTATGCTCCGGACAAAACCATGCTTCTGAAAAGTAACAACTGGAAATAAACTTCCTAAAAATTGAAGTTTAAGAGTTGCAGCCTTTGTTGACTGTACATCCTCTCATCACCCTCTATTCATATATAAAGTTTCACAGTTCTGCCTATAATTGGCGCGGGGACATTAAAGTCCCCGCGTCTATATGGAACACTTCCGGTGGAATTTCACTGGTAGGAGGGCTGATTTATTAAGACTTGTGAGAATACGGTGGAACTGTAATTCGTGGGTTATGAGTTTAAAAACAGTATGTTTGGAATAATACATTCAATATAGTTGGAAACAGGTCGACTGATCTGTTTCCACTGTATGATTGTTTGTATTTTGGAAATTAAAATATTAGAAAATTATTTCTCCTATGGTCGGGGCTAATTCAAAATGTAATACCGCAATGGCAAGATCATTAACGATAACCACCGAGGAAATGTCTAAGATGTTGCGAAACCGAGTATGACTAAAACACGGAATGAGGATATTTGGCGAAATGAGGCGAAAGCAGGCGAAAGGAGGATTAAAGATTAACAACGGCTACTGATTAGTTATTATAAATGATATGAACATATATTTTAAATATATTTGGCATTAATATACTGATATAAGCCTGGATATATGAACACATCATTAATATATTGATGACATTCGCATGATTTACCAGGAAATGGATTACTTGCTGCTTTCGCCACAGTACTAAATCCCGCGAAAGGAGCTCTTAAGTAATGTAATTGAATGCAGAACTGCGGTTTATCATTAGTGTTTTTAATTAATATATACACCTAGTTTATGCTAGAGCATGATTTAAGACCCGGGTATAACCTTTTACTTCATAGATACACCTTTGCAAACAGGGTATACCTAGAGTAAACTCAAAATAGATGGCTCCTGCTGAATCTGCTCTGTTTACTTATGAACTAATATAGATCTGTTGCAAAAGTGTCTGCCATGGTGAAAGCTTCCAGTGTTCAAATTTCATTAACTCAGTTGTTAAACACTATAGAGAACGTTTGTAGAATAGTTGAAGAACTGTAGAATGTGGAGTTGGTAGATGGATAACTGCTCCGATAGTATTTTATATGTTTATTATGTATCCTGGACTTCCAGTTCGTAATATATAACAGTGGTAATCCACATACAGTAAAATAACAAGTCCAAATGTAAAAAGTAACTATATGAAGTAAATTAATTTGGTCAGGGTATCTTGAATACTAGAAATCTAGCATGGCCTAACTTAAGAAATTGTCCAGATTAGACATTGGATATGTGTCCTTATGTCATTATAAAAAGTGGACTGATAAATATTCATGATGACATTATTTCTTACATGAATATTTAACCTGAAAGGGGATAAGGGGTCCAGTGTGAGATTGAAAGGGTTATTGTATAACTAGGGCCACCCGACTAAAATGGCTGCCGTTTCAAGGGCCATTTGTGATGAAACTGAAGAATTTTGTTGCGTTACTAAGGCCATAGGAGTAGATCTAAAACATTTAGACATTTTGTTGACATTACTTAAATATTATATGCATGTTAAATAGGTTTGATTATTATTCAGTAATACGCGCCTTTTGATGATTTGCATCAATGATTTTCTTGTACCTTAGGAGTAATGCTCCGGACAAAACTCCAGACGGATGGACGGAGGGAAGGAAGGAAGGACGGACACACGAACATATTCGCGATTCCAATATAGCTCCCATTTCTTTAGAAGTGGGGACATAATAAGCAATATACGCAAAAGTGGCATGCACAAGGTACATAACTCGAGTTTCTTTGAATTGTTATTTGAATTAGTCTCCTTTTTCATATTTTCTTATTGCTCCCTTCTATATTGTTGGGGCATGGCTTGTGCTTCAGTTCAAATTACTCCATAAAAATCAAAGCTATTGGTTTGTAACGTAGAACATGTAGTTACCATCATAATAGATTATGTTATGCAAGGGTCGTAACTGCGACTTGAAACTTATCAAATGTTATTTGTGAGCTTAGCCCTTTCACCGCCACAGTCGAGTAAATACACCACGACAAATAGTGCAGTCCCAGATCAGACGCCGCCTTTTCAAGGCGGCGTCTGATCAGGGACTTCACTATTTGTCTCAATCTCTATTTCTATATATGTGCTTTATTCCTTTGAAATTTGCATTTATTTATCTCATTTCCTTATTTTCCTGAATGATTGAACAAACTTGGATTGCAGACGACAATTAGAAATTTGGCGCCGAAAGGGTTAGAAACATTGCATTTCTTATGCATTATTCCAATTTTCTCAATAACTGTCAACGCTATTGGTGTGTTACTTACAGAACACTTATTTAAAATCATAAGTAATTGATGTAGTGTAAGAGCCAAACACTGACACACATTGCATAAGAGTTGTATTCCTTTGTGAATATAGAAAATGTGCATCTGGCACAGTCCACAGTTATATGAGTTTAGTTAACCCATTACATCATTGGCATTTTTAGAACCAACCTCTTTGAATAAATCTACCGAAAAGGAGCATTAACTAGAAAAAAGGAAACTTTTAGAATTGAGTAGATCTGAAACCATTGTGATAAATAGAGCATTTGCTCATATGGAGTGAATGCTCAATTCATCACAATGGTTTCAAAGAGTGATTTTTACAGAAGCGTTAAAAGGCGTCAATATGAGGAAATGGGTTAAGATATTATGGGTAGCCAGACTGGCAAAGGAAACTATTATTATACCCCCATCACCCCCATCCCCCCCCCCCCACACACACACACATACACACACATACACACATCCCGGATAGGGGTATCCGTTTGCCTTTGGCTTAAAGGGCTAGTATTTCATAACAACATAGAGCCATATCATAGTATCAAACAGTTTGGGTCCCGATGAAAAATATTTCACCTGGAGCAAAACTGTTGCCAAAGGTTATCGTATATTTGCCAGCAGCAGGACAAAGGTAACTCGCTAAATTACATGAATCTAGATGGCAAAGTACAATGGGATTTTTATTAGATATGTGTGTGTTCCAATAAAACTCGTCCAAACCGGATTTTAAATTCTTGGAGACAGGTGACAGCTTAACCCATTCCCTCATATTGACGACTTTTGGCAACTCTGTAGAAGTCACTCTGTGAAACCATTGTGATAAATAGAGCATTTGCTCCTATAGGAGCAAATGCTCTATTTATCAAAATGGTTTCAAAACACAAATTTCTAAAATTTTCCTTTTCTCTAGTTAATGCTCCTTTTCGGTAGATTTAATCAAAGAGGTTGTATCTAAAAATAGCCTATGAGGTAAAGGGTTAATGCCGGAGGAAAGTCATGCAGAAGGCTCCTCTATGAGCTTACTGTGTGACATTCACCCTACATTAAGCAGCCACCTGAATAAAAGTAACGAAATTCTTCTTTACTGCAATTCCGGTTTAGAGTAGTTCTCTTTTGTCATGTGCGGCATTTAAACTGTTACCTTGACATTTAGTAAAACATCTGCTGCAGTAAAAACTCGATTATTCGAGCACCTAGATAATTTTCACTATTATTCTTAAGACATGTGACAGCTTAATGCAGGGTGAAAGACATATCGGAGCTTTCTGCATGACTTTCACCCTACATTAAGCAACCTCCTGCCTACATAATGTTCAATTCTTCATTCCTAAAACTTCGAACTATCGATGGTTAACATGCACTCGTTCACCGCCATTCTGTACAACAAAAGATAAACAAAACACACATACTGTCTTTATTAATATTACCTCCATATTTCATCCGAAAATAAGGTGACAGTCTATATGATGACCAGTCTGTAGTTAATCACCTTTACCATGTTACGACTTTGCAAATACTTTATGTAAACTGTCCTTCTGGAAAAGGTCGTCTGTCTTAATCATTATTGTGCTGAAAACAATATCATGTCTGCAACAAGTCTGATCTGTTGCATTTTTACTTACATGTACTAGACTACTGTTTCGTACAAGGGTTGCGAAACTATTGACTTGGTGTCGAACAGATTGGATTCTGATGATATTCAGAGTTACTGTGTGCCTTACCTTGTTCCAAACTGTTTGCAAATGCACGTCAGGTCGCGCTTTGATCATGAAGAACTACCGAGTTGCTCGGCTTCTCATCGAGATACAAAGTATAGTAAATTCTCTCTATAACGGCCAGTAAATTACATCAAATATTTTGTGTTAAAGGCAGGTGGTCGCTTAAAGAGGAAGTCACGACAGTGAACGCATATTTTCAATAATATTATACAACTTGGTATTTGTTATGCTCAATCATTATAATGAAGATTGTCAATTTGAACTTATATCGAAAAATGCCCCTATGATACAAATTAAACTGATTTCGTCAATGCCTATAAATTTTGTTCTACAACAAAGTATTATCGGCCTTTTCCGTTAAAATTTTCCGCGTTTTGTCGATGATCACCCGATCCCTGCCTTGTTTACGTAGAAGCTTTCTCGGAAGTGGTCGGAGAGACGCGAACAACGCGGCCAGATGCGAAACTAAAACCCAACCCGAATAAAACTGAAACATCGGGGAATAAATCGGGATTGTCGATATCAAACACGTGGATGTTTTGTCATTTTCAATGCGTATTGCATAGGTTTTTTTTCAATATACTTCTTTTCAGCATATAAATGAAGGAGTTTTGTATAATGTAGGTAGTTTTGAAACGCGTCGAAAGTAGGGACTTCCCCTTTAACTTCTTAACTACATTCAGTATGCGAGTCCATTCGTGCGTAAGGTTTAAATTTAATAGAATATTTCGACTTTTAGGAGCCTTCTGATCTGGGATTACCCTGTTTTTAAATTTTTGTGCACCCGTTTTCCGTATTCAAGGTGTTAGTTAATAAGATAAACCATCGTACGACAGAATGCCCGGTAACACTGTAACTGTAAGACAATAAAACCTCTCTATAACGGTCACTAAATTACATCAAGTATTTTGTGTTAAATGCGGATAGCTGCTTAAAGCAAGGTGAAAGAAAAACAGAACGCTACTATAGGAGCGTTCTGTTTACTTCCACCTTGCTTTAAGCAGTCACCTGCCCTAAATACCAG
This sequence comes from Azorinus chamasolen, assembly GCA_963576725.1. Classification (NCBI taxonomy): domain Eukaryota; kingdom Metazoa; phylum Mollusca; class Bivalvia; order Cardiida; family Solecurtidae; genus Azorinus; species Azorinus chamasolen. The sequence goes on from OY755247.1 coordinate 23,490,467, forward strand.
CTAATTAACACAATTCAGTGGCCGTTATAGAGAGGTTTTACTGTAGTGCATTCTATTATATGTGCTTAAACAGGCTAATTTCATACTAATATGGGGTAAATCAATACTGTGGGAAATAGGTACTGTCTTCTATTTACACAAGTTCCCTTCCTATTTGACCCAATATTCCCTTCTATCAGTTTTTATCTTTTTAAAAAAGATAATTATAGCATATTGGTAGCTGCCGATCAGCAGTTGCAACACGCCAGCCTCATATCTGAGCCCTATCAACCAGAATGGAATAGTCCATCAGTGTCTCTTGATAGAGTCCACGCAATATGAATGGGTAATATTTGCGTGAGGATTTTGAATGACAAACAGTACAGAACCTAATCAGAGGGTTCCTCTGGGATTTGAGCTGGGTCTATATTGTTTGCAAATTACTGTACAAGCACGCCCCAGGTTGAAAGGGTTAATTGAAACGAACAAATCTATATCATGCATAATCAAGGCGTGCCTTGTAATGTCAAGATATGGTGCCTTTCGCTAATTGTGAATCACTTGTTAGCGCCAAGTCATACATTTATTCCCTGGTATGTTCCTTTCGCACGTTTTGGTAGGAGCAACACTCAACCTGTATTCCTTTATCCACGACTCGAACTGCATTTACAAACAACTTGGTTCAATTTAACTCATTGCCTCATTGGCTGTTTTTAGATACAACCTCTTTGAATAAATCTACCGACAAGGAGCATTAACTAGAGAAAAGGAAAATGTTAGAATACTGTAGTTTGAAACCATTGTGAAAAATAAAGCATTTGCTCCTATGCTGTATTTATCACAATGGTTTCACAAAGTGACTTTTACAGAGTCATCAAAAGTCGTCAATATGAGGGAATGGGTTAAGACGCCGAGTTACTGATCAGAATCCAAGCTGCTTGACACTCAGTCAATAGTTTCTCAATACCCTGATGTAGTCAAAACTGAATAGAATCAAAGTTTGAACGGACATTTGCTTTATAGAAGGGTAAGGTTTAATTTGGTGTCAGTATTAGATGACAAGTATGTGGATTGTATATAACAATTTGAAATCTTTCCTAAATACTGTGGAGTCTGTTTAAGGAAGAAGTCCCTACAATGAACCCATATCTTCAATAATATCATAAAACTTGGTTTTTGTTATGCTCAATCATTATTAGGAAGATTGAAAATTTGAACTTATATCGAAAAAATCCCCTCATTTTTTGTTCTACAACGAAGTATTATCGGCCTTTTCCGTTCAAATTTTCCGCGTTTTGCCGATGATGACCCGATCTGTCAATTGTTTACGTAACGTTTTTTTTCCGGAAGTGGTCGAAGAGACGATATTAGCACAAACATATATGAAACTAAAACTCGACCCGAATAACCTGAAACCTCGGAGAATAAAATCGGGATCATCGATACCAAGCATAACGATGTTTTGTGATTTTCAACGTTTATTCAATATGTTTTCTTGCTTTAAACTACTTTTCAGCATATACACATGTGAGTTTTGTATATTTTAGGTATTTTTGAAATGCTTCGAATGTAAGGACATCAAAATGTCTCTTTTTTTCTTTTTTTTTTACTTTTGAAATGTTAATGCTTTTGTTTAAATGTCGGCAAACAGCTATATACTAATGTTAATTTATTGTTACAAGCGAAGTTAAATAAAGTTTATTGTATCTTGTATAGGTCTTTAAGACAGATGGTAGCTTAATGCAAGTCAAAAGTAATGAATTAAGCTCCTATATATGCTTTTAGATTCGTATGTTTATTCCATGAATGGCCGCTTAAGACAGATTATATTGCATTGGTGTCTGGAAGTTATAATGATACCGCTCTAGAACGAACACTCAGACAATGTTAACCCTTTCGGCGCCAAATTTCTAACTGTCACCTGCGACCTAATTTTGTTAAATCATTCAGTAAAATAAGAAATGCAAATTTCAAAGGAATAAAGCACAGATATAGAAACAGAATTTGCGACAAAAAGTGAAGTCCTTGACCAGACGTCGCCTTTTCAAGGCGGCGTCTGATCTGGGACTACACTATTTGTCGTGGTGCATTTTTGCGACATTGGCGGTGAAAGGGATAACAATTATCCTACTGTAAATACGGATCTGGAGCAATATTGGCAATTAACAGTTCGATCAAGCGTTTAATTATTTACTCCATGAATATTCATGTAAGAAATAATAATGGCATCTTGATATTAATTAGAAACATGTTTATAATGGTACATGAACACAGGAAATTTTGGACATTGCAGAAACTCAGGAATCATATCTATATTATTTCATAATCAAACCGAGCAGATCCTGATCAGACGGCTCTTTTAGGAGCCGTCTGAATTGGGTCTACTCTGTTTGCAAATGCATACATTGTAGAAAGGTGTGTTTATGGAGTAAAGGTTTAAGAAACTATTGATCAAGTACCATACAGCTTAGATCCTGGTGAGACCTAGAGTTACTTGATTTTGATCCAATTAGATCACACATGTTTACACATGCTACCCGAGTCGTGGTTAAGGGTTAATTCGTTGTGGTTTAAACATGTAGTAGCCTAATGCAGAACAGAAGTAATGCAGACACATCCGCAGTAGCTTTCTGTATTGCTTTCGTTTTGTACTATAAGAAGATTTCTGCATTACTTTCATCCTGTCTAAAGCCACACGCATTATACGGTGGTGTATTACGCTTATCGCCTCATTAATCATTTCTTTCATACAAAACGCAGTGTGTAGCTTAATGCAGGATAAAAGTAATTCAGAAAACTATTTATAGTGCAGTACGGAAGAAATGCATTCATTAAGTAGTCACTATAGACAAATTCTACTGTTTTTTTTATTTTATTCAAAACATACGAGTATCTATTTCTTACATATCTTTGGCACCGAAACTATTTGTTATCAGTAAAGGCCTAAGATATATGCCATTCATAGTTGCATGTTAATCACGAATAGCATTTCGTGTCCGCTTGAAAAAGGAGTCAGTTCCATCTATTAAATTAAATACTAACATCTTTGTCTGAACATTACTACGGTGTCAAACATCTGCAAAACTAGAATAACTGGCATAAAGTGATGTCATGCGTGGACTTAAATTGTTTACATGTACAAATGATACCAAGGAAATTAACACTTTTTAGAGGCTATAATAATTTAAAGGTTACATTCCAACAAGTGTAATATATGATAATATTAACCCTTTCCCTCATATAAACGCATTTTCACGTGTTTGCAATCTGATCAGGGTCCGCTCTGTTTGCTTATGAAATAACATAGATATGATTCTTCATTGTCTGCTTTGGCAAAACTACCTAATTGTGTTCATGTACTATTATAAAAACAAGAATTTAATAGATATTCATTATGTAACTATTTCTTACATGGATATTCATGGAGCAAAAGGATGCATCCCCCGTTTGCTCACACCTCATATATATCACTAAATTCTGAAAATGGGTGATCCCTCGAAAGCAAAAGTAGAAATGCAAAAAGAGAAAATTGCAGACTCGGTTTTATTGAGTATGTTCATGAGTAGTAATTAAACGTGCAACACTACTCACACCCCTAGCACCGGCTTAAGCAGTATTCAGTTTTCAAAACTAATAACATGAAAACTTATGATCCCGAGGGACCAGAAAATATAACAACACTGAGAAAGAAGTACGGGGCGACTTTTTACGGCCGCCACACAAGCACTTAACACCTGCTGTTGTGAAGTACATATATTCTGAAAATGGTATGATCCCTCGAAAGCAAAAGTAGAAATGCAAAAAGAGAAACTTGCAGACTCGGTTTTATTGAGTCTGTTCATGAGTAGTAATTAAAAGTGCAACACTACTCACGCCCCCTAGCACCGGCTTAAGCATAAAGTCTCTCATTTCAATTGTTAACCCTTATTGCACTGTAAAAGTATATTATCTGCTAATATCTGTTCAAAACTGTTCTGTTTGCTTAAGGAATAGTGTAGACCAGAATTTACAGTTGCTATCACCGTAACAATGCACTGGTTCATAATGTATATAAAATCCAGGTAACTTATATTCATGGTGTCCTTGTTTCTTACATGAATCGTCACGAAGAAAAATATTAACCCTTCGTTTGCTGAACTTTAAAATACATTTCTCCTCCTTTACCCATGCCCTGTTGTATATTTACATATATCTTAACCGTGTACAAGTATTTCGCTGTGAAATCACTGCTGTGGAGTGCACTGGTTGCACAATCAACTTGTAAATAATGCAGACCCTGACGAGACAGCTCCTGCAGGAGCTGTCTCATCTGGGTCTTCACTATTTACAGGTAGGTATATTGACGTGAATAGCAAGCGAAGGGTTAATTAAAGATCGGGTCATCAGTTTTGTCTCAGAATAATGTTCTTAGCCACTTGAATGCTGAATATTCAAACCGGAATGGCCCAACAAGGACTACAGGATATCAGCGGCCCAGATACATGTAAGATCCGTAAGTGTAAATATTTTTCCAGAATAACTTCATTATTTCTACAACAAACGCTATAATGTGACCACTCTTTAGAATCGTCCCGAAGAGACTATTCTAAAGAGTGTTCATAGTATAGGGTTTGGTATCGAGCCGATTCTAAATATGGTCACAGTACACTAAAACCTTTCTATAACGGCCACTAAATTTTGTATTAAAGGCAGGTGGTTGCTTAAAGCAATGTGAAAGTAAAACAGAACGATCCTATAGGAGAGTTCTGTTTTACTTTCACCTTGCTTTAAGCACCCATCTGCCCTAAATACCAACTAATTTACACAATTTAGTGGCCTTTATACAGACGTTTTACTGTATAGGGTTTCGTAGAGAAATGACAATCCTGGTATTTGGTAACGCACCTTAGTCTGTTGTTCTGGAATATGGTATAGTTTGGAAGAGACTCGTAAATGAGAAACACTGCGCAGCCTCCACTAATTTGGGTCTAAAACGATTTTAAATGCCGAACCATTCGTTTTTTCAGGGTTAAAGCACATTTCATTCAGAAATCGTCATTTCATTCACAAATAATGGAAAATCCGGGACAAACGCGTGCTTTTAAAGTTTTTCCAAAATAGTTCAAAGCGGAAATAGGAGGGAAGTCGTGTAATTATATTTAACCCATATTGTACGTGTCTGGACCGAGCAAGTATTGGCAAACAACTTGGATTTGCTATTATAGTAAAACCTATCTAAACGGAATTAAAGTAGAGAAGATTTTAGATACTTGCTTAATGCAGGGTGAAAGTCATGCACAAAGCTCCTAGAGGAGCTTTCTGCGTGACTTTTACCTGGCATGAAGCTGCTACCTGTTTCCAAGACCGATATCTATGCTAGTTTTAACGTCCGGTTTAGCCCTTTCGGCGCCAAATTTCTAATTGTCGTATGCAATCCAAGTTTGTTAAATCATTTAGTAAAATAAGGAAATGAGATACATAAATGCAAATTTCAAAGGAATGAAGCACATATATAGAAATAGAGATTGAGACAAATAGTGAAGTCCTTGATCAGACGCCGGCTTGAAAAGGCGGCGTCTGATCTTGGACTGCACTATTTGTCGTGGTGTATTTATGCGACTGCGGCGGTAAAAGGGTTAGAGGTTTGTAGTTTTCTCTGCGTCTTATCAGAACCCAATGAAAGCCTGTGCGAATAGGAAGTAATTAACCCTTTCCTTCATAAGAACGCCTGTTCGCGTATTTGGAAACAGAGTAGATCCAGATCAGACGGTTCCAATATTTGCTGTCTGGTCAGGGTGTGTTCTGTTTGCTATTGGGGTTATATATATGTGATTCTACAGTTTCAGCCCGAAAGGAGCATTAACTAGAGAAAAGGAAAATTTTAGAATGTTGTAGTTTGAAACCATTGTGATAAATAGAGCATTTACTCCTACGTGAGCAAATGCTCTATTTATCACAATGGTTTCACAAAGTGACTTTTACAGAGTCGTCAAAAGTCGTCAATATGAGGGAATGGGTTAAACCTTTCATACTGACCAGACGCTATAGTTAAACAATTATGGACTATTCCATTCTGATAATTTAGGGCTGAAAGTGCTGATGTCTGTTCGTTGGGTAAACGTGCTTTTAACTTGTCTAGATTACTTCTTCTAGACATGTTACTTGTTTACTTACTTGCCCCTATGTTTCGATTTAAACTTTATTGGACTCGGTTTAATCCAATGATTCCCGTATTATTTAAGCAAAACGCGCACATATCTTATTGTGGAGCACATCAATTATCGTTAATGTTGAGGGAAAACCAGCAAACTCTGGTATCAGCCAATTACATTAATGTTTTCAGCAAACAATCCAGACTGTGTGTGTTCTAAACTGTTTGCCCATGTCTCTTATAACCCTTTCATCGCCGCAGTCGCATAAATGCACCAGGACAAATAGTGCAGTCCTAGATCAGACGCCGCCTTTTCAAGGCGGCGTCTGATCAGGGACTTCACTGTTTGTCTCATTCGCTATTTCTATGTCTGTGCTTTATTCCTTTAAAATTTACAATTATTTATCCAATTTCCTTATTGTATCGAATGATTTAACAAAATTTGATCGCAGACGACAATTATATTTGGCGCCGAAAGGGTTAAGGAGCACTGGACACAATAGATTAAATCTTATCCCGGTTTCCGCGACTTGGCTCCCATTTGCAAGCATCTTGGACCCAGATGAGTTACTCGGATTCTAAGCTGTTACACTCTGTGAATATTTTCTTAAGCTTAACCGAATCTGACGAAGTCAAAATTGAACAGATCTAAATTTTGGGCTAACGTTTTATTTTCATAGAGGTTTAATGGTTAAAAGTAGACGTATATCGTAAAAAGCGGCAGACGACGGACTATGCTGAGTCAAATTCACTCCTTATAAAATAATCTGCCGTGTGCCGAAACAGAGTACCGTAAATTGCGGAAATGCACTAGTACATTGTTATGCAAATGAGCAGTAGAAACCCGGCTGTATTACGCTGTAAACAATTGCTGAAACACACACAGTCACACACAGTCTGATTCACTTTCAATGGCACCTTTTAAGGGTTATGTAATAAAAAGAATCTTACATTCGTGTTCATTATACATTGTTTTCATGAAACTCGTTTACTATAGTGAAGATTGCACTCGTTAAAGCTAGTGTCATATTATTATAGTAAAACTCGTTTCATAATAACAATTTGTAATATGCACATTCGTGTAAGATCCTCCATATACAGTAAAACCTCTCAATACCGGCAACTTAATTGTCTTAATTAGTTGGTATATTAGGGCAGGTGACTGCTTAATGCAAGGTGAAAGTAAAACAGAACGCTCCTATTGGAGCGTTCTGTTTTACTTTCACCTTGCTTTAAGCAACCACCTGGCTTTAACACAAAATACTTAATGTAATTTAGTGGCCGTTTTACTGTACATCATATTCACGACCACACAAGTATGCCATACATTTGATTATACAGTTAAACTCCGATACCCCAAACTTCAAGGGACTATACAAATAAGCTTGAGGTTTATCCGATTTCTAAACTGGACAATGTATCGAGTTCACAGCTTAAAACAGGTCTACAATAATGATGCATTACTTTAGACCTGCATTAAGCTGTCATATGTGTTTCTAGAAGATATCCGTAGCGATATATCATAAAGCAATTCTGTTTTGGAAGGATAGAACTTTTAGCCAGAGTTAACCCGAAGTTCTAGTTATCGAAGATTCGTGATATCGAAGTTTAACTGTAATATGAAAAACTAATTATCAAGATAGCAATATTTGACTGTTTATTTTTTGTCTCGGCCAACACCTCATAGGAGAAACAAATCTGGCGCCACCCGAGCCCATTTCCTACATTATCTAATAAGCTGTGAGATTTTTATAGCCGAAACAAATGATTAAAAGTCAATCATTGATGTGTACAGTTTGTTTATAAATTTTGACATTTGTTATAAAAACTACTGTGGGAATAGTATTTTTTTAAGAAATAATTTTACAAATGAAAACTCCGATGTTTGCCTCCACGAATATTCATGAAAGAAATTAGGAGATCATGAATATTAATTATATTTATTTCCAAACTGACATAATAACTAATGAAATTTTTGACAGAAACTTTAGAATCAGATCTACAGTAAACCCCCTCTAATGCGACCACTTCTTGACTAGACATGTCTGCCTTAATAAGCAGGTGGTTGATTAATGCAGGTCGAAAGTTATGCAGAAAACTCCCATAGGAGCTTTCTGTATAATTTTCGTCCTGCCTCTGCCACCCAAAATTATGCCCATTTTTTTGTGATCGCATTAGAGGGGTTTTACAGTATAGTATACCATAACGCAAACTGAGCATACCCTGGTCAGATGACTCATATACTCTGTTTACAAAGGCGTAGAAAGGCGTATTTATGGAGTAAAGCGTCACGCTGCACTCTGTTCTAAGACTGATAATTACAATAACAAGTTCTATCTGTTCATCAAATAGCTTGCACTTAAAAAAAACTATTAACCTTCAAAACATGATGTAAAATGGCATATGATTTTAATTGGCAAAAACAGAGGCTGAAATGTTTACGCTACTTGACCCTTTTGCCGCCAAATGAAGTTCATCTGCTATGATTATCGTCTGCCTCGGGTTTCAATTTGGAGTTTCCACGATTTCTTTACAAAAATACAATCATGGTTCCAATCAACTTGCATCATTGTTATTACTTTAACACTTTCTCTGCTGCAAATTCGTGTAATAAATAATGACGTCATGAGTATTTATAATGACATATTATGTACACTGGGTGTTTTGTTGTGAGTCACATCTTTTATAATTTATAAGAAAAGTATGTTTAAAACAATCCTATATCTAGCAATGGTATATTTATTATATTCAAATATATATTTACCTTTACAGTGCAGGACGAGAGTCAGTAATGTGCTTTGCAAACAGTGTACACCCAGATAAAAGAACCCCTAAAAAGCCCTCTTGTCAGTATCTGCACGGGTTGCTATGCTACTTTTGAAATATCCCTTAATATTCACCATAGGCTGGACATGTTTGAATTTTGAAATTGTCGATTTGAAAACTCAGCATTGTAAGGGTTTATGTCTCTAACAGCATTGTTAAGGCAATTATACATTTGTACATGTATATATCTTGTGCATTGATATACAGTAAAACCCCTCTAATGCGACCACCTAAAATAGATATAATTCTGGGTGATAGAGGCAGGTTTTTATCTTAATGCGGGACAAAAGTAATGCAGAGGAGCTTTCTATATTACTTTTGTCCTGCATTAAGCAACCACCTGATTATAACGACATGCATGTTTATTTATTAAGTGGTCGCATTAGAGGGCTTATCATGTAATTAGTGATACTGTTACAAAGATATGTTTCATACTCAATTGTCAACTAGTCAGCTTGTGCATAACGAAATGTTTATCCAATATTTAATCCTTTTGACTCTAGATAAGTTTTTTTAACATACAGAAGAAACCCTCTACACCAGAATTTTATTAAGGAACAATTTAGAGTTTTTAGGCAGGTTAGTGTTTATTGCAGGGCTAAAGTCGTGTAGAAAGTTCCCCTCAACCTGCATGAAGCTGTCACCTGTCTGAAATACCGGGCTTGTGATCAACTTTAACAGCCGGTTTAGATAGGTTTTACTGTATTATGGCCTAAATAAAAGTTCAAAGCGGAGTTTTGTCTATTGCTTTATAAAACATAAACCGAGTGGCAAACCATTTGTACCTCCGTTACTCGCCGCCTCATCAAGTTCCAGACCATAGTTGAAGTTCGATATCTCGAACTCGGATAACTCGAACCTCGGATAACTCGAACCTCGGATAACTAGAACAAAACGTTTAGTCCTTCCAAAACTTACAATACAGAATTGCTCTAAAATTTATTGCTGCAGATATATTGAAACACATTTGACAGCTTATTACAGGTCTAAAGTAATGCTGAAAGCTCTACCGGAGCTTTCAGCATTACTTTAGATCTGTATTAAGCTGTGGGCTTAATAAGTTTTTTCAGATTAGAAATCGGATTACTCGAACTTCTGTTATCTCGAACTTATATGTATGGTCCCTTTAAGTTCGAGTAATCGAAGTTCAACTGTATATCCAAGTGCGAGTCAAGTACCGAACAGTGTGGGATAAAGGTTAACTCACTAAATGTAATTATGCAATATTAAGCTTTTCACCGCCGCAGTCGCATAAATGCACCACGACAAATAGTGCGGTCCCAGTTCAGACGCCGCCTTTTCAAGGCGGCGTCTGATCAGGAACTTTACTATTTGTCTCAGTATCTATTTCTATATATGTGCTTTATTCCTTTGAAAGTTGCATTTATTTATCTCATTTCCTTATTTTACTGAATGATTTAACAAACTTGGATAGCAGACGATCATTAGAAATTTGGCGCCGAAAGGGTTCATATGGATAACAGTATACAGTAAAACCCCGCCAATGCGATCACCTGAAAGAGGTATAAATTATGGGTGCTAGATGCAGGTGGTAGCTTAATGCAGGACAAAAGTAATGCAGAAAGCTCCTCTAGGAGCTTTCTGCATTACTTTTGCCATGCATTAAAGGTGGTAGCTTAATGCAGGACAAAGGTAATGCAGAAAGCTCCTCTAGGAGCTTTCTGCATTACTTTTGCCCTGCAATAAGTTACAACATGCTTATAAAGACATCAATGTTTATTCATCAAGTGGTCGCATTAGAGGGGTTCTACTGTTTAATGTAATATTGAAAATCACTTCTTGCGAATTATCCAGCGACTATACCCATAAGTGCTTTGTAACACTGTTATATCTCTCTGGAGTGATTTATCGGGAAAATTATAACCCTGGAAATCTAAGACCGACGATAAGACGTATGGTAGCTTAATGCAGAAAGCTCCTCTTCAATACTTTGGCTCAGCATGAAACCGTCGTGTGTTTCATAAAACTTGGTTGTTTATTAAATAAGCGATTTCTGTAGAGGCATTCTACTGTATATTTTGCCTCTGATCATAAATCTTCATCTCATGTTTTTCTGACAACAAAGCGACAGAATGTAGGGGGTTAATGCATTTAAAATGACTCTAGAGCAAACCGCCATTGTTATTCATAGTCTTCAATAATGTGTAACTGTGTTACATTGAAACGAGGCCCCTGGGTGAAATTTATATTTCACGATTTTTGTGTATCTAGAGAAAGATTGACATGCCATTCAACTTCGAGTTTGTTTGTTTTTCTCATTAGCATGTTTCCCTGTAAGCTTGTTCAACAAGTGGTATTTATCGACGTCTTCAATCCACGTTTAGTCCTTATAACGCTAATTGAGATCTGGGTCCATGCTTATAAAACTTTTAGTTGAGTCTGAGTTCGTTCTCAAGTTTTTGATTGGTCAGATTTGAGCCTTTGGCTCAAATCTGACCAATCAAAAGCTTGAGAACTCAAATCTGACAAATCAAAAGTTTGAGAATGAACCCTGGCTCGAATTTGCAAACAGCTTGGATGCATATGAAACGCCGAGTGATAGTTTAAACATGTTTTATTTCCATATTAGAGGAAAGTGGGTCGGGTCACAAATTCTTACAACATTAGATTTGACCCTCCCAATACAAAGCATTCATATTATACATGTAATGGCAAACAAACTATGAAACTTAATACACGTGTTTGTGAAAGATAGAGAGTGAGAGAGAGAGTGTATGAGAGAGAGAGGGGGGGAAGAGGGATATAGATATATATAGAGAGAGATGTGGCGATAGGTATCATAACTATAGTAGAACGATCAGAGGACACTTAGCCGTCTTAACATAAGAACATACCGTTATAAGTAAGACATCTTAGCATAATTTTAGAAAACGTATAATACTAAACTAAGAGTTAGAACAAATACCTGCAGTCAGGGTCCATGCTTATAAAGCTTTAAGTTGAGTCTGAGTTTCGTTCTCACGCTTTTGATTGGTCAGATTTGAGTTCTCAAGCTTTTGATTGGTCAGATTTGAGCCAAAGGCTCGAATCTGACCATTCAAAATCTTGAGAACGAACTCAGACTCAACCAAATGTTTTATAAGCATGGACCCGGGTCTCTTCTGGGTTCTAAATGTCTGAAAAAGTAATTATGGTTTCGCTAGTAGCAAGTTAACTTGCACTAAGTAGGCACTAAGCATTGGCATAGTTCGCCCATGAATATTTAGAGGGTGATTATAATACGAGCTGATTATTAGGTGGGTAATTACAGACATTGGTAACTTTTAGGTACTACAATGCTGAAACCAAAACCATTTATGTGTTAGAATCTAAATGTTAGAAAATGTTCAAATAAATAAATCATTTGTGTTCGTGTTCCTGATTATTGTAAACCATTTTCATTCTTATAAACGTATTTGCTGCCTTTGAAAACAGAGTAGACCCAGATAAGACGGATAATGTAAGAGCTGCCTGATCGGGATCTGCTCTGTTTGCCCGCAGTTCATAAGCAAGCAGTGTATACACTGCTCAAATGTCTCCTTGAAGGAGCCATCTGATTCAGGTGTATTGCAAAAGGCGTCAAACGCCTTCCTAATAAGTAAAGGGCTACGTCAGTGTATACGAAACTACAGTTATACCCGCCTCCTTAACCCTTTCACCGCCAATGTCGCATAAATGCACCACGACACATAGTGCAGTCCCAGATCAGACGCCGCCTTTTCATGGCGGCGTCAGATCAGGGACTTTACTTTTTGTCTCAACCTCTATTTCTATATCCGTGAAATTTGCATTTATTTATCTCATTTCCTTATTTACCGGATGATGTAACAAAATTGGTTTGCAGGCGACAATTGAAAATTTGGCATCGAAAGAGTTAAAACTGCCCCCAAAAGACGTCCTATCCTGCATGTCTAACACAGGTGGTACTTTATGGTAGTATAACCCTTTCCTTCATATACACGCCTTTTCACGCATTTGCAAACAGATTAGACCCTAATCAACAGCTCCTTTAGGAGCGTCTGACCAGGGCCTGCTCTGTTTGCTTATGACATGACATAGATCTGATTCTATAGATGTTGTCAGAGCAAAGACTTCAGTTGGAAATCTTACATTATGAACATTCACATAATACATATTCATGATATGTTTTTTTGTCTTTCATGAACATTGAACAGGTACAGAGTTAATGAATGACAACCGTTAAAGTTATGAAAACAACATATTACTGTCTTACGATTGTCCTGTATTAAGACGTGACCTGCGTTTTAAGTACAGTAGAACCCCTCTAATGCGACCACTTAATGAATAAACATGGATTTCTTTATAAGCAGGTGGTTGCTTAATGCAGGACAAAAGTAATGCTCTCAAGGAGCTTTCTGCATTATTTTTACCCTGCATTAAGCTACCACCTGCATCTAACACCCATAATTATACGTCTTATAGGTGGTCGCACTAGCGGGGTTTTACTGTACTCCAATACCGATATCCCGCTATTCGCAAGCTGACTCGCATTTGTAAACAATTTGAATCTAGATCAAACTTGATCGAATCAAAATACTTGTCAAACTTGAACCATCTCAAAATCAGAGCAGACCGTATTTTTCTGTGAAGCGGGATAAATAGTTTTAAATCAAATACTCGCTTTAGAGATGTTTGACAGTAGTAAGGTGTTGCACAATTCGTCTCGAGTAACGCATAGCATTTACCCATTGCCTCGTCGGCCATTTTAGACCCGACCTCTTTGAATAAATCTACCGAAAAGGAGCATTTACTACAGGAAAGGATGTTTTAGAAGTATGTAGCGTTGAAACATTTGTGATAAAAAAGAGCCTTTGCTCCTATGGACTGATGCTTTATTTATCACAATGGTTTCAAAAGATGACTTACAGAGGCGTCCAAAGGCGTCAATATGAGAAAATGGGTTATTATAACTCTTTCCCTGTCAAATTTTCTCGTTTGCAAACGCTGACTTCTATTACAATTTTCGTTTCTTGTTTCTTCATTTTGTTTCAAACAAGAGTCAACAGCGTAGTAACAAATGGCTTGGATCATGATAAGACGCCGAGTGTCTCGCGGTGTCGTCTGAAGCCATACTGTGACTATAGGCTATCACAGATACGATGCTGGCAGCGAAAGCGTTAACCCTTTCGGCGCCAAATTTATAAGTGTCGCCTGCAAGCCAACTTTTGTTAAATCATTCGTTAAATTAAGGAAACGAGACAAAAAGTGAAGTCCCTGATCAGACGCCGCCTTTTCAAGGCAGCGTCTGATCTGGGCTTGCACTATTTGTCGTGGTGCATTTATGCGACATTGGCCATGAAAGGGTTAAATTATAAATACAGAAATTGCATCGACAGATTCACTTGACACCTCCAGGTTTGTGAAAGTTTTCTTTTCATTCGCCATAATGAGCCCTTTGGGATAGATTGTATTTCATAACTTTCAACTTTCACATATCATAATCCACATTACAAGATATTGCATATTTATTATCTAAAACAGAATACACTAGACATTTATAAAACAACATGGACAAAACAATGATAACGGCATATTTTCAAGTCTTAACTATTCTGTTGCCATAGGCGAATCCGTGACAACTTATGCAGGCAGCCTATATCCAGAAGAGATGCCGAGTAACTCGGCTTCTCCTCGGGACCCAAACATTTTGGCATTGATTAAAGTTTTGTAAAGAAATTAAAGAAAATGCTACAAAGAAACACGAAACAAGCGACATTCTTAGAAGATGACGTATATTTGGCGCCAAATGGGTTAAACCGGGAGGTGAGTTTTGATTATTGTTTGGAATACAAAACTTATGGTGTGTTGGCATTATTTCACTTTAAAGCCTCTCTAAACCGGAATCCTAGTTGAGAAGAATATACGGTAAATCCTGTCTATAACGACCACTTAATTGTGTAATTTAATTGGTATTTATGGCAGATGGCTGCTTATAGCAAGGTGAAAGTAAAAACAGAACGCTCCCATAGGAAAGTTCTGTTTTACTTTCACCTTGCTTTAAGTAGCCACTTGCCTTTAACATAAAACATAATGTATTTTAGTGTGAAAAACATTTATTTGAAAGAAAGGGTTAAAATAATTATATACTAATCATTGGCATTGTCTTCATCGTTTCTTAAATGCATTAATTTGCAAGCTGCACACAATAGTTAATCCTGAAACACCCCGCAAAGTAAATTTAAGAATATTTTAAAATTCATAAAAAACAGTGAGACCTTAATGGATTATCCAGTTTACACTGTTTTGACCGTACTCACAGCTTTGTCTTTATTCTTTATTGGCAAATATCTGCCTGATCACTATGATATTTGTTCCTATCTAATTTTAGTCATATGTTAACCCTTTCCCTTATGTAAGCGCATTTTCGCGCATCTGCAAACAGAGAAGACCCAGATCAGACGGGTCCTATAGGAGCCATCTGATCAGGGTCTGCTCTGTTTTCTTATGGTGTAGTATAGATCTGATTTTACAGCTTCTGCACGAGCCAAAAAAAGCCCTTTGTTCATATACCATTAAAAGAAATAATCTTATTAATATTCATGACGTCATTATTTATTACATGAATATGCAACAGGGAAAGGGTTAATGCCACGTATGCCATGTACTTAGCAGTTACGTATACTGTAACGAAACATGTCGTATGTCCTAATTTGTCTGCTATACTAATTCAAAATACAGTAAAACCTCTCTATAACGACCACTACATTATGTTAATTGGATGGTATTTAGGGCAGGTGGCTGCTTAAAGCAAGGTAAAAGTAAACCAGAGCGCTCCAATTTCACCGTGATTTAAGCAGCCACCTGCCTTTAATACAAAATACTGTAATGTAGTGGTCGTAATACCCCCATTCCACTGGCGACGTTTCCACTGCGCTCATGGCGATCATGGCGCTTCTACAAAATCTTCCAAATCGCCGCAGAAGCGCCGTCATGTGCCTAATTTTGGGACTTGGGCGATTCAAGTACGCTTATAGTACGCTTCAAGAACGATCTCGCTGCGCTGTTTACGATCCTGTCGCGATGTTGCTGCGCTTCTACGGCGCTTGAGGTCTCTCCAAGACGCTTCTACTTAGCTTCCACTACGACAAGGGATTTCAGGCTACGCTTCATACGTTGCTGTTACGACCTTGCTTCGACCTAGGCGCAGGAGCTGCGCTTCTGTTGCGCTTTTGGAACGTTTCTATATAAAATGGGTGATTAAACTGATTTCAAAGTAGTTGACCATCATCCTTCGAAGTAAATTGATCAAATTGTTTTGAAGACCCAGATCAAGAAAAACACAGTGTTGGGCCTGATTTAGGTCTTCTTTTTGCTAAGTCTCTCATGGGGTATCCCAAGCATTAACATTTTCCCTGTTCAATATCCATGTAAGAAAGAACGATCTTATGAATATTTATAAGCTACATTTTTAAAATTTAACCTGTTTAAGAAATGTTTTTGCTTTGACAAAAACTGTAGAATCATCATATTTATATCATGTTATAAGCAAACAGAGCAGACCCTGATCAGACGGCTGCAATATGAGCTTCTGATCTAGGTCTACTCTGTTTGCAAATGTGTGAAAAACCATTTGTATGCGGACAAATATCTCGGCGCTTTTGGTGCGATGCGACTGCGATTGCGCTACGTTACTCACGCTGCGGCTACGATACTGCTGCGTTCATGAATTTCTTACTACGCTCCTGCGGCGATTCGAGTCCACGGCGATGCCACCACGATTGTTTTGAGCAAGGTCAAAACAATCGCCGTGAAGTGGCGATCAAGACGCTTCTGTCACGCTTCTACTACGATCAGGGCGCTTCTACTGCGCTGTTGCCGCTCCTGCTACGATTCGCGGCGTTTTTACCAAACTTTCGAAGCGTAGCGGAATCGCCGCTCAGTGGAATGGGGGTATTATAGAGAGGTTTTACTGTATACACAATGTGTACCCAAACATTGTTTGAATATATTTCATTTACATTTTGCATGCATACCTATTTCTTAAACCACCTTGTATCTGACGTCGTTCTTGATTCAGATATTTCTCTTACATGTATCATAATGCAAACATTTATTTTAATTATTTTCTTGAAACTTTCATCAATTTAAGAACAATACTCTCGAGTTAAAATTATGTATCGCTGCATAAGCTACCATTTACAAGATGAATGTGTAAGAATTAATTGAATCGAGAATATTTATTAGCTGATTATATTTGTAACGACATATGCACACATAGTGTTTGCCCGTGGCATATACTGTGGCATCAGTTCTATACAATTCCATAAACAAACAGAACAGGCCCTGATCAGAAAACTTCTAGAGGAGCTGTTAGATCTGGATCTATTCTGTTTGCAAAGGCGTAAAAGGATATTCTATCAGATAAAGGGTAATTAAACACCTCAGGCATCTAAGTTCTTTACAACCTTTCTGCGAGTGTCTCTCAAGACGTTATAACATTTCATTACACGCTATTTCTATCGGTATGGTTTACCTTGCATGTAACACCAAAACCGTAGTATTTTAACTCATTACCTCATAGGCTAATTTTAGATAAAACCTCTTTGAATATATCTACAGAAAAGGAGCATTGACTAGAGAAAGGATTTTTTTTATAATTTTGTAGTTTGAAACCATTGTGATAAATAGAGCATTTGCTCCTATAGGAGCGAATTCTCTACTAATCACAATGATTTCACAAAGTGACTTTTACAGAGTCGTCAAAAGTCGTCAACATGGGTTAAACTGTTTTCAAAGGTGTAATAAGTCGCATTTATCATATAATCTGCCTTGCGGGATTGCTGTAATTGGGTGCCGTAATTCGCAAAAATGCACCAGTGCATTTTTATGCAAATTAGCAATCGTTAGCCAATCATGGCGCTCATTTTAGTGTTAACCAATCGTAGCGTTCCATGTGCGTCATCCGTTGTATTACTACGCTGTTTGTAAGCACTGGCCGAAACAGCCGTCAGTTATACATGTAGCCTGTTTCATTAATTTTTCTATCGTATTTTTAAGGCTGATGTGAAAAAAAGAATCTTACATTCGTGTTCTTTACAAATAGTTTTCATGAAACTCGTTTACTACAATGTATAATGAGTATGACACTTGATAAAGCTCGGGTCATATTATTATACTAAACTCGTTTCATAAAAACAATCTGTAATGAACACTCATGTAAGATCCTCTATATATTGAGTGAAGGGCTACACGGTTGTGCTATTGAAGACAGACGTTGCTGAGATGTTAGTATTTTACACATTATGATAAAAACTGTTGTCCAATAAGTCAGAGAATTTCTAGGGAATTGTCATCTGATGCGTATAATGTATGCTGTATTAGTAGGTAAAGCGTTCTCAATAATTACAAACCTGCAATTACAAACCTGCAAATTGTGTCAAATTATCATGGTGACCGACGCAAGAACAATTTCCTTCAGGTGATACATTTTTAATTTTTATTCATTCTTTCGCTACCAAATTTAGTCGATTGCAAAAATATGTCGTTTGATTTAAATTGTTTTAATTAATTTTAATTGTCTTCTATTCCTTTAAAACATTACGGTTACAAACTATTGCATGCGGTTTGGATCCTGATGAGATGCCGAATTACTCGGCGTCACATCTGGATCCAACCTGTTTGCATAGATAATTACAAATGCGACACAGCAGCGAAATAATAGACTGTCAACGTGAATGCAGTATTAATGATTCAAATTATACTTCAAATCAACACCAATAAAACCTCAATCTGGAATATCGTGTGGAATGATCATTTATGAGATGAAAACACCCTACTTTCACCGCCCGAGCTTGTTTTCTGAGTGATTACATTCTAATCAAATCGCAATAAAGTTTTAATCACAGATGTCTTTTAATTATTCTTGGAAGTATTTATTTCTGCTAAAATTCACAAGGTAGCATGTGTTTCTTTCTAGAACACATCCTTTAAACCCTTACGCAGCTGTTTACGACATCACTCAGAGTCTAAACCGTTTGCTGATAGGAATTTCAATATAAAACAAAACGAAATTTAAATTTTAGGCCAGGCATCCCTTAGATAAAAATGGACTAATCCAATATATAAACATGGAATAATTCACTGGGAGCAAATGGGTTAATACAGCCGGATATGGGTTATCATTACCGAGCAGTTTCAGCAGTTTCTTCGGCCATCGTCTGAGAGGATATTTGTTACTAGTTACATACGTGATTATCCCCATCTGTATATGACAGTGAAGCCATTATACATTAACCCTTCGCTTGCTATTCGCGTCAATATACCTACCTGTAAAGAGTGAAGACCCAGATGAGACAGCTCCTGCAGGAGCTGTCTCATCAGGGTCTGCACTATTTACAAGTTGATTGTGCAACAAATGCACTCCAGAGCAGTGATTGCACAGCGAAATACTTGTACACTGCGAGGATACATGTAATTATACAACAATGTATGGGTAAAGAAGGAGAAATGTATTTTAAAATTCAGCAAGCGAAGGGTTCAGTTACATGTGGTTAGAAACCCATTGATATTAAAAGGCGTTATTTGAGTTGTGTTAATGTATTGCTACACTCTATTTTGTAGATGTTAATGCTTCTCGCATAAAGCGATACTTTCAATAATTTCGAAATAAACCTGAAACAAAGAAGGTTTGTTTCAGTAACAATATACACATGTACAGTAAAACCTCTCTATAACGGACACTAAATTACATCACGTATTTTGTGTTAAAGGCAGGTGGCAGCTTAAAGCAAGGTGAAATTTAAAATAGAACGCTCCTAAGCAGCCACCTGTCCTTAAAACCAACTAATTAACACAATTTAGTTGCCGTTATAGAGAGGTTTTACTGTATGTACAGTATTTGAATTGCTCATAGACAGTTGTATTTATTTCACATGAATTAATTCACTAAACAACCCTCTGAGTGGGGAGAATGAATGTACTGGTGCAGATATATATCAGAGGGATCATATAGAAGCCCTATGATTAGGGTCTTCACGGTCTGTCATTTAAAATCATCGATAACGTTTAGCCTATCATTTTATACTGAAGTTGTTATATATAGCTAAACACTACGTTTTCATTTCACTGTCAGTGCCATTCGAATAGTGAATGATTTATTTGATCATATTTCTCATTAACCCTTACAATGGTTAATCGACTACAGTAAAACCTCGATTATTCGAATTTTCGTTATAGAAGAATTTAGACCCTTTTAGGCAGGTGGCTGCTTAATGAATGGTGAAAGTCACCATGCATTAAGTTGCCACCTGTCTTAAAGATCGATAATAATACGTATTTTAGTGTTCGAATAATCGAAGTTTTACTGTATTCAAAAATTCAGTTTGAGGTCACGTTTATGGTGAATATTTTCTAAAGAAAAATGTAACATGACAAACATTGCAGACCCTGCTGATAGGGCTCCTCTAGGAACCCTCTCATCTGGGTATACACTGTTTACAAAGAACATTAGTGACTCGTGTCCCTCACTGTAAGGGTTAAACTCCTAAAAAGAATTCAAATTGTAATATCGATCACGATAACGGTGCGATATTCACTTGTCCGGTAATATTGAGATTTCTTCCTATTTCAAAGACAGCGCATACCTTCACTTTTCAGATGTTTATAGATCTCTTTGGAGTAAACAATGTATTTGGTAAGAAAACAAAAATCAAGTATAAATATGAAACATCTCCAAAATACAACCTCACGCTTCATTGGACTTCATACCAATGTATATTGGCACGATTAGATTTCTTTCTGCTTTAACCCTTTCGGCGCCAATGTCGCCTGTTGGCACCATTGAAAACAGTGCAGTCCCGGGTCAGATGCCGCCTTGAAAAGGCGGCATCTGACCTGGGACTTCACTGTTTCTGTATTTATTTAGCCCAAGCATACAGGTTTTTAAAAACAAATGTTTTACTAATATACCTTTATTTTTTAGTTAGAATTATATTTAATATAAAATTATTATTGCAGACGACACTTTTAAATTTGGCGCCAAAAGAGTTAACCCTTTTAACCCTGAAATGATCAGAGTGGAATAACCCATCAGTAATTAACCATATACTCCACTCTGTAGGAAAGGCTTAACCCTTTCGCTGCCAAATACTGTCGTCTGCTAACTTTGTCGTCTGCTACAAATTTTCATTTTTTGGATTTTCTTCATTTTTGTTTCAAAAACATAGTAACAGCAACAAACAGTGTGGGTCCTGATGAGACGCCGAGTTACTCGGCGTATCATCTGGATCCAAACTGTTTGCATAGGTAATCACTGATCTGGCATTGGCAGCGAAAGGGTTAAACGTACTAGATGATTTTGAATGACAAACAGTGCAGACCATGACCTCTGACTTTGATTAGGGCCTACACTGTTTGCAAAAGATAGTACATGTGTTCCCCGTGTTGAAAGAGTTAATTAATTAACGGAAATCGTTTCGTAGTGTAAGATGCCCGGTGTATAAATTTCTATTTAGTTACAAGCACACATCGTTCTTAAACCCGGTTTTATCTTTGACTGCCTTGAACTATTTGACAATTTGATTGTATCATATCGGATTTAATTAATTAAATGCCGAATCTCAGTTGGCAATCTGGATTGATTTGATTAGTAAACTATGTTCTGATTCTTGGTTGAATTTCCTTTGTGATATGTATTGAATCCGAATCGGATTTAAATGTTGAATTGGTTACATGTTATGCTATTAATGTGTCACATAGTACAAATAAGACAGCAACAGTGTTGATTGTAAGATCAAATGTATTCTGTTTAACCCTTTCCTCCATATGCTAGTTTTAGACCCAACCTCGTTGAATGAATCTACCCAAAAGGAGTATTTACTAGAGAAAAGCAACTTTTTAGAATTTTGTAGTTTGAAACCATTGTAATAAATAGAGCATTTGCTCCTATAGGAGCAAATGCTCTATTTATCACAATGGTTTCAAGAACAGAAAAGGTCGATTAGGAGATGCCACATACACTGCAACCCAAAAACCGCAAATGAAGTGTGCGCAAATATACACACAGCGCCATATCATTGTTCCTATATTTCTCATCGTTAAATGATTTTGTTAGTTGTTTCACGTGTGCAAGACACTATATGGCGCAATAACTTAATCCAGACTTAAACGAGATGTGACGCCATTAAACACCTTACCGTAACGTCCCGTTTAATAGGAGGAAGGATGGATTGGGGTTTACTGCATTGTGGTACTGAATTGGATTCATTGTGATTTAGGGCACTGCGATTCTAAATTAGCCAATAGCGCTGCGCCATGTCATAATTATGAAGAAATTCTAGAAGCATCTTGTGTGCACAAATACACACACATTCAAAAAGGAAGGAAGACCGAAGACAAACACACCGCAAAATACACATTAACATGTACTACAGTGCTCCCTCCCTACAACGGCCCTCTCAATAACGACTCCCTCCTTACAACAACGCATGTCACTGTTTCCGAAACAACAAGGCTCCAGACACAACTTTTTTCCATCGTATTTTCTTTATGCCTCAGTCAAACCGTATGTTGTGACCACTCTTTAGAATCGTCACTTTGTGACGATTCTAAAGAGTGGTCACAACATACGGTTTGACTGAGGCATAACGGTTTTAGTTCTCAAAATACCCCTTATCTGGTGATCTGCAAACAAGCTAATTGTGTTTGATTTTCCCTCCCTATAACAACTCCCTCTAAACAACACATACAATCTTCGTATCCCAAAGGGTGTCGTTGTAGAGAGGGAGCACTGTATACCAGTTGGTAAATGTATATTATAACAACAGACGGTTCTTATACAGTTTTATTACATTTAAAAGAAATGGCGTTGTTTCTTTAACACATTCCCTCCTAGTGTCGCATTTTGGCGTCTCTGTAAAAGTCACATTTTGAAACCATTGTGATAAATATATCATTTGATTCATAGGAGCAAATGTTCTATTTATCACAATGGTTTCAAAACTACACACTTCTAAAATGTCATTTTCTCTAGTAAAGTGGTTGGGTCTAAATAGAGAGAGCATGCAGAGACGAGGGGCAAGATTTGTCCTTGGAAACTACAGAGAAAGGAGCCCCGGCTGTGTGACTAGCATGCTTCAGAGTCTGGACTGGAAACCACTGGCTGAAAGAAGAAACGAGCATCGCCTTATTATGCTCTTCAAGATACAGCACAGCTTGGTTGATGTAACACCTGACCCAGTACTTCGCAGAAATGATAGTAGAACAAGAGGGGCCATGCGACTATACCAACCTTGCGCCCAAAATAGGGTTTATAAACATTCTTTCTATCAAAGGACAATACAGGATTGGAACCAGCCTCCTGTATTTATCACTGACATGACCAGCCTAGAGGGTTTCACAGCGGCTATACAATCTGCTGCTGTTACCTCTACATACTAATGTCAGATTCTGCTGTACATAGTTTTTATCTATACAAAGTCGATTTTTTAACTTTATGGAAACAATTTAAGGCAGCTATCTTGTTTAACTGTTTTTAACCTATAGCTGAGGTCAACTATACAGTCTAAGTAGACTCCTGACCTAATTTTGGAAGAAGAAATATAAAACTTACATCGGATTGTAGACACGGGTCGGGCATAATATGTATTGAGTGTATACCGTGGGGTAGTTCGAAAACTTTCAAAATATTTTACCTCTGGGGTTTCCTTGGACATTCTTGTGGCATCTCCTTCCTGACTTCTGTTCAATTATATCCCTTCATTTCTGAAAAGCAATCAAATGGCAGATGTCCTGCTGAAATCGCACTAATACACGATCGGTCTACGCGTCTGGAAAAAATAATAAATGTAGTTACAGGTCATTTGTACACTAAAGTCGCATTCAATTACCCATATGTCTGTTATTGGTTCGCATGATCTACAACGAGGAATATAATATTATACTTATAGTATTCAAAGAACTTGATGAAACCTTTCAGTCATTCCAGACGATTGTTAATGGCCATAAATACGAATGTGGAGACAAAATCAGGCGTATGTTTTCCTCGTACAGCAGACCCCGTCTTTAGCGACTTTAGTTTGATTTGACGCGATAATCTTACAACGCATGTAGTTGCTTAATACAAGACAAATATAATGCAGAAAGTTCCAATATGAGTTTTTTTCATTACCCTTGGCCTGCATTATACTGCTGCCACCTACCATAAAGACACACAATTTGAACTGTGGTTGATGATCCTTTAAGACACGTTCTACTGTATATTTATACATTCTAGAATAAAACCTGATAACTTTGTCGAAGTGCAAAAGAACTGAATGTCGAAATGCATAATTATGTTGCTATTGTGGCCGTCGTTTAACATAACACATAAGTAAAGCTTAATGTTCTATTGGTGGTTCACAACTGCAGAAATCATAACTAAAGATACTGCGTTGCAGTAAACCGCTTTGTTGGAATGTGACTTTGGCCAATTTACTTACATATCATAAACTTATTCGCCCTGACTACAAAATAGTGTATACTGGTAAACATTTAACATTAACTGTTATAGCGGAAATTGCAGATCCGATCTGAGTCTACATTATTCGTCTCTGTCACAACTTCAAATTTTATTAAGTGGCTTAGGCTCCCGGCCCAAACACAAACAAATCAATATACACATGCATAAAATTCAAGTATACCATTATATGTTTTTATATGTTTCACAAACAGTTTATAAGGGGAGTGTGTTTTTTGTTTAAATATTGCAATATAACAAGTTTGGCCCAACTCACATTTCATATATATACGCTTCAAATGGAAATATGATGTACTATAATATAGTAAAACCCCTCTAAACAGGACGTTAAATTAGAATGAACATCGGTCTTGGAGACAGATATCAGCTTAATGCAGGGTGAAAGTCACGGAGAAAGCTCACATAGGAGCTTTCTGTATGACTTTCATCGTTCATTAATCAGCCACATGTTTGGAAGTATCTAAATTCTTCTCTACTAGAATTCCGGTTTGGGGTGTAAAATATAATATATAATATAATATAGTATAATATAGTATGATATTATATGATACGATATGATATAATACAATATCATATAATTGTATAATTATACGCCTTGCTTCCATGTGTTTATTGTTTAGCTAAAGACAGACCA
This sequence comes from Azorinus chamasolen, assembly GCA_963576725.1. NCBI lineage: Eukaryota > Metazoa > Mollusca > Bivalvia > Cardiida > Solecurtidae > Azorinus > Azorinus chamasolen. The sequence continues at coordinate 23,515,511 of OY755247.1, forward strand.
TTATCCCCAATATTAACCCCACAACCACACGGCCTACAAAAACATAGAAATATAACATAAATGGATAAGTGGAAACGGTTATGTTTTAGTCCATCGTAAGACAAAATATAAAAGGAAAAGAGAATATAGCATGCTACATTTTGTCACGACACATATTTGTTTGATTTGGTAATGAAACTAAATAGCAGCTAACACTCTGCTGAACTTACAGTACACTTCCACTTTGCAAACAAACAAAGATATCTGTAAAAGCAAGTGGTTGCTTTGAGCAGTACGAACATACAGTTGAACTTCGATATCTCGAACACCGATAACTCGAACTTTGGGATAACTCGAACTAAAAGTTCGGTCCTTCCAAAATCTTACAATACAGAATTGCTCTAAAATGTATCACTACGCATATCTAGAAAAAAAACATTTCACAGCTTAATGCAGGTCTACAGTAATTACTATACTGCAGACGTGCATTAAGCTATGAACTTGAGAAATTGTCCAGATTACAAATTTGATGACTCGAACTTCTGTTATCTCGAACTAATTTATACAGTCCCTTGAAATTCGAGATATCGAAGTTCAACTGTAATGCAGAAAGTCCCTACAAGTGATTCCTGTATAGCTTTTACCCTGCATTCATCTGCCAACTGTCCTTAGGACATAACGTTAGAATTATATCTGGTTGTTACCCTACTTAAATTAGAATCTTGTGAAATTTTCATTTCTCGTTAAACTTTGAATGTGACTACTATCGCAAATGAAATTCAAAAATATACGCATAAGTTTGTCATGGATAAATATTTTCTATTCGAATAATATCAAAACAATATTGATAAACCATTTCAAATCTAACAATGTAATCTTTCAAAATATGAGTGAGTGAGTGAGTTGGGTTTTATGTCCGACCAACAGTATTTCAGTTATTTGCAGACGGCACCTGCCTGAGACAAGTTATAGTGCTGCCTCACTGGAATGCCACTGCCTCGGGCACATGGCATGGGCACCCCTCCCAGTCACATTATCCTGACAACGGGACGACCAGTCCTATAACTACCCTTTTAATGTCGAGCGTAGACAGAGGAGCTTCTAGTACCAACTTTTAACTTTTAGAAAATTACTGTGTTGGATAACTGTTACTTACTAATAAACAACTGCTATGCTACTTTAACCCATTCTCTCCTACTGACGCCTTTTTGCGCCTCTGTAAATCTCATTGTTTTGAAACCATTGTGATAGATAGAGCATTTGCTCCATAGGAGCAAAATTTAATGCTCTTTTTATCACAATGTTTTCAAAACTACACAATTCTAAAATTCTCCTTTTCTATAGTTAATGCTCCTTTTCGGTAGATAAATTCATAGAGGTATAGTCTAGGAGGGAATTGGTTAAAATACTTAATCTTCCCATTCATCCTGATTTATTAGGAATATGCTGCCTACTCAATCTTTAGTTAATCCTTCATCACCGCCAATGTCCTTGCAGATATCAAACAAGGTTATCTAAACAAGATCCTCTAAATGCAGACATTTGTAGATGGTCGTGGTGTGTTATGCAAGCGGACAATATAGAGCCTTACCAAATGTAATGTGACATCACAAATCTGAAATCTAGTTCCGAAATACTTTTGAAAAATGATTGATAGTCTATATTGAAATGCAACGCTTTGATGAAGCACAATCTCTAAAACACGTTCATTTGGCTTTCCCATGCATAAGCAGATATACTGATAGATGTAATCTATTATTCGTAAGAGAAAAAAGTATTTTCCGGTTTCGTTCAAGGCTAACAGACAGCGTGTTTTCATATCAAATACATACCATATCAAACAAAACATAATTCTGTTAAAATGTTTGCGCAATTTACTATTTTTAACATGGCTGATGTTTCTTCGATCAATAACGCCGTTGTTTTTTCTTTGATATTTCCATTGAGAATGTAGTTGAATTTCAGCCATGACTTCACGAGAAACTAAATAGACATGGTCGTCACAACTATAATACCATTCTTGTATCTTGCTAAGCATGTGTCATTGCATACTTATGGTGCTGTCAGTCAGATACTACATTTATCAACCCTTTGAATGCGGGAAAGGGTGTTCTGGCATTTGCAACAGTGTATATCCAGATAAGATGGCTCCATTCATTTCATTAGGATTAATTTGATCAGGGTATGTACTATTTGTAATAACTAATGCACTAACGCAGTTAACCTGCTGAGCAAATTATTTTTGCAGAATTTTTCACCTACTACATTTTCAAAATTCAAACTATAATCAATTTGTCTACCAAAATCCAATAAGGATGTCAAACAGTTTGGATCCTGATGAGACGCCGAGTTACTCGGCGTCTCATCTGGATCCAAACTGTTTGCAAAGGTATCCAAACATCCGCCCATAGCAGGCTAAAGGTTAAACACGGATAGACCAGCCCACTTTGAATGTATATCTTGCACGGGGCTTACTGTGTGCTTGCTGCTGCCCGTTTGGAAAGTATCCGCCACCTTATTTACAGTCATAACGTAATGTGTATTTGCCAGTATATGGCGATACCATCTTCCTGTGATACCATACGTTTTTCTCCGTGTATATTATGGTTACTGACGGATAAGACAAACCAAAAAATATGTACATTTGGTTAACATTTTCTACGTTTTTTACATTTGCACTTCAGTCACTTTAAAATGTCGTCAATTATATCAAATATTGTTTTACAATCGAACCCGTTTATCTGTATTAATATTCTCTGGCGTTCAACCAATATTGTTCTTTCAGAGGAATCTTTTTCCAGGCTATAAATATATGTGATATCAAATTCCAGTCTGTCAGAAGACAGATAGCAATAAAATAGCGCTGGTGTAGTTTAGAATGTAATTATAATGATGCGTAGAATAGTTGGAAATTCTAATATCCAGCTAATATCTTGATAATAGAATACCTCTATCAATAAAATACCCTAAATATAATACATTTATAAATAAAATACTCTTTTTTTACATATACGTACATGTAGTTCTTCCATCGCAGATAAAGAAAATTACTATACAATAGTCAATTCGTTTAAACCGTGCATTTTATTAAATAACTGAATAGACAGTTTCCTTCTCATTCAACGTTCGTATATATTTAAGTAAATAATACAGTGGTGTCATGAACACTGTTCTAATCAACTACTAACGCGCATAATTGATACAAGTCAAACTTAAGATGACTACTGTATTGCTACAGTAAAACCTCCCTTTAACGGACACTAATTTGTTTTAATTATTTGGTATTTAGTACAGGTGGTCGCTTAAAGCAAGGTGAAAGTAAAACAGAACGCTCCTATAGGAGCGTTCTGTTTTACTTTCACCTTGCTTCAAGCAGCCACCTGCCTTTAACACAAAATACTTGATGTAATTTAGTCGCCGTTATAGAGAGGTTTTACTGTATTATAAATCTTTATCCGACACTGGCAGTGAATGGGTTACCATGGATACGTTCATTTGTTGCCTAGTCCTCTTCCGTCCCCAAGTCCTTCTACTGCACGTGCCACCGCTGCACTCTTTTTATTTAGGACACTTTTTTTCAAAAAATAAAATCGCACAAGATGACTGCTTTAACATTATTATTATTATTATTATTATTATTATTATTATTATTATTATTAATTATTATTATTATTATTATTATTATTATTATTATCATTATTATTATTATTATCATTATTATTATTATTATTATTATTATTATTATTATTATTATTATTATTATTATTATTATTATTATACAACACTATACATAAGATATTGTCTTACTTATGTAGGACAATGGGTTAACAGAATAGGTCAATTTAATGCATATAAACTGCACAATGCAGTACAAATATTACAAACAACCAACCAAAATAATTATACACCCAGCATGCAAAACTGGCGAAGGAGTATCATAAAATCAGTCCAGCCGACACTGAAATGAGACACACAATGCCACCCGAGCCGCAAACCGGGCGGTTTCAAAGAGATCAGGGACTATCAATAGAGCAGGGTATGGGGGAAATACACACTGTAATTGGACATAACTTCGTCGTCTCTAATTATTGAAATGAATTGTGGCACGGGAGCGGGCCGCCATCTAATATAATATTTGTGTTTTTATTGTTTCCATTTCTCCAGAAACTCTAATCAGAATCCGATAGATTTCTTGCTCTTAAAAAGTCGCACTCTACTCCATTCTCAGTGTTGTTAAATGCTTGCTCCTTCGGAATTTTAATTGCAATGATTTTAGTTATGAAAATTGGATACCGCTCAGGCCGGTGCTACAGGGTGCGAGTAGTGTTACACTTTAATAAATAACTGCTTCTGAACAGGCTCGGTAAAACGAATCTTCAATTTTCTCTTTTGTCATTGCTGCTTTTGATTTCTAA